>JAQZBX010113084.1:0-10138 GCA_029593785.1 Cabassous unicinctus | reverse complement strand
TTTTTTTTTTTTTTAAAGATGTACCGGGGATTAAACCCAGGACCTTGTATGTGGGAATCAGGCGTTCAACCACTTGAACTACATCTGCTTCCCTGGATAGCTTCTAAATGCTGGCACAATCCTGTGAGGAAGGCAGAACTGTCCATTACACAAAGAGGGAAAATGCAGTTCAGAAGGATTAAAGAACTTCAAGTTCATATACCATCAAGTCATAGTACCAGCATGGAAATCTAGGTCTACACATGGGAAAAAGAAAAGGGAAGGACATAGGAAAGGACAAAATATTTTTTTCCCACTTCTAGGACACCACAACATTTGCTGGCCACAAAAAAAGTTGAGGAGGGAATAATGGAACACTTCTCTCACTCTAGTATTCTTAGTATTCTAATTTACTAAACTTTTTTTTTTTTAAGATTTATTTATTTACTTATTTCCCCCCTCCCCGCTTATAATTTTGCACTTGCTGTCTGCTCTCTGTGCCCATTCTCTGTGTGTTCTTCTGTGTCTGCTTGTCTTCTCTTTTAGGCGGCACTGGGAACCAATTCTGGGGCCTTCCAGAGTGGGAGAGAGGTGCTCAATCTCTTGCGCCACCTCAGGTCCCTGGTCTGCTGTGTCTCTTATTGTCTCTCCTCTGTGTCTCTTTTTGTTGCGTCATCTTGCTGTGCCAGCTCTCCGCACCGGCCAGCATTCCATGTGGGCCAGCTCACCACATGGGCCAGCTCACCTTCACCAGGAGGCCCTAGAAATCAAACCCTGGACCTCCTATATGGTAGACAGAAGCCCAATCGCTTGAGCCACATCAGCTTCCCTAAACATATTTTTAATTTGGAAGTATTTTGCATTTGAAAGTACTGAGCATTTTGACTGAGATGGCAATTCTTTCTGGACTAAAAAAGTGGACAAATCTTTAGGATTGATGAAATAAGCCTTGCTAGGCAAAAGCACAGAAAATGGGCAGTTCTGTGTAGAGTGGTGCATTAGTCAAGAGTACAGGATCTGGATTCAGACAAACCAATGTCCAAATCTTAGTAACTACAGGACTATGGACAGTTGTGTTCAATTCTCTGCATCTTCATTTTCTCATTTGTAAAATGCACACAATATTAGTACCTACCTCACAGGGTTCTTATAAAGATTAAGAAAGAGAATTCACATAAAGCTCTAAACATGCTTCCTGAGATGTGGTAAATTGTCATGTTAGCTGCTAAAATAATGGAAATCAAGACTATTGGAGATAAAGGTGCTCCCTTTCTACTTTCACTTTTACTTCCCAGTAATATATATATCCCCACCTTCAGTGGTCTTTGCCTAGATTCTTTTCAAACAACTAGGAAAGGGGTGGCTTCAAAAGAGTTGTTAGAAAAGGATGAGGTGAAATTTATGAAGGGCTTCAAATCCCTTCTCCTTTCTAGTGAGAGAGTCAAGATTTTTAATAGTTTGCAAAATGTAGAGAAGGGAAATAGTTGTAGTTAGGTTGCCACTGTTAAGAACAGAAAGATCTCAGGGCTTGTGTCTTTCCATTTTCAACTGTCCCACAGAATTATTTTCCCAACTTCTCTTTAATCATCAAATAAGGCCTGAAAATTTTCCATGAGACCTAGCTGTGTCCACGAAAAATTTCAGATTAGCCAATGGGCCATTAGAAAACAGCTCTTATTACCTTTATTTTTCATCAACATTATTGAGGTATAATTTACCTACAATAAAATGAATCCATTTCAAGTGTACATCTCAATGAGTATTGATCGATTTATACAGTCAAGTGACCCTAACCACTATCAAAATATAGAAAACTTCCATCTTCTGGAAATTTCATAGTAAAATTTCAAGTAAAATTTTTTTGTATAGCATGATAGGGGTCAAAGCCCTTTTGTTTTTTTTCATATGGATACCCACTGAAAAGACTTTTATTTCCCACATTGAATTAATTACCTTGGTGCTTTCGTTGAAAATCAATTAACTAGGAGAGCAGATGTAGGTCAGTGGTTGAGCGCCTGCTTCCCACGTACAAGGTCCTGGGTCCAATTCCTGGTACCTCCTTAAAAAAAAAAAAATCAATTAACCATAAATGGGTGGATCTATTTCCAGACTCTCTATTCTGTTCCATTGGCCTATATGTCTATCCCTAAGCCAAGATAATATAGTATTGATTACTGTTGCTTGATGAAAATCTTGAAATAAGGCAATGTAAGTCCTACAACACTGTTCCTCATTTTCAAATTGTTTTGGCTTTTCTAAGTCCTTTGCATTGCCTCTAAAATTTAAAATCAGCATGACAATTTCTACAAAAAACTTGCTAGGGTTTTGATTGGGAATGTGTTGAATCCAAAGATTAATTTGAGGAGAATTAACATCTTAACAATATTGAGTCTTCTAAAAGATGAACATTGTGTATCTCTTTATTTGTCTTTACGTTCTCTTAGCAATATTTTGTGGTATTCATGATACAAATCTTAAAGGTTTTTAGTTAAATTTATTTCTAAGTATTCCATTTTTCTGACGCTTTTGTAAATGGTATCACTTTTTGAATTGCAATGTCCAAATATTTGTAACTAATGTATAGAAATACATTTGATTTTTTGAATAGTGTTGTATTCTGCAAACTTGCTAACTCACTTGTTGGGTCAAAGCAGCTTTTTTGTAGATTCCTTATGATTTTCTATACATATGACAATGTCATAAACAGTTTCACTTCTTCCTTTCAAATATTTATGCCTTTTATCTCTTTTATTAGCCAATTTCACTGGCAATAACCTCACATACAATGTAGAATAGATGTGGATAAAGAAGGTATCTTTGCCTTGTTCTCGAATTTATGGGGGCAGATGGGAAAGAAGCTTTCAGTCTTTCAACAGTAGGTATGATGTTAGCTTAAGGTTTTATATTGCTGCCTTTTATCAAGTTTAGAGAATTCCTGTCTGTTCCTAATCTACTGAGGATTTTTATCATGAATAGGTGTTGAATTTTGTCAAATGCTTTTTTTTATGTCTAGCAAGAAGACCATATGGTTTTGCCCCTTAATTCTATAAATACAATGAATTATATTGATTTTAAAATGTTAAAACAATCTTATATTCCTGAAATAACTCTCAGTTGTTTATGATGTATTATTTCATAAGAGATTGCTAGCCTTGATTTGCTAATATTTTGTTAAATATTTTTACGTCTGTTCATGAGGGATATTGGTCCCTAGTTTTGTTTTCTTTTGTTTTGTCCTTTTCTAGTAATGTTTTTGTCAGATTTTGGTATCAAGTTGATTCTGGCTTCATAAAATGATTTGAGAAGGATTCTATCCTCCTCCATTTTCTGAAAGTTTGTGAAACCTTGGTAGATTTCTTTCTTAAATGTGAAGTGCACCCATCTGGGCCTGGAGTTTTCTCTGTGAGAAGTTTTTTAATTACATATTTAATTTCTTTACTAGATATAGAGCTATTCAAGTTTTCTACTTCTTTTTAGGTTTGTTAAGTTGTATTTCCTAAGGAATTTTCCCATTCATCTAAGTTGTTGAATTTATTGGCACAGAATTGTTCATAGTATTCCTTTTACTATCCTTATAATGTCTGTAAGATCTGTAGTTGTGTCACTGCTTTCATTCTTGATATTGCTAATTTGTGTTCTCTCCCTTTTTTTCTTGATCAGTCTAGCTAGAGTTTCAGAAATTTTCTTGAAATTTTCCCAGATACAGCTTTTGGTTTCATTGATTTTTTTCTGTTGATTTCCTGTTTCATATTTCACTGATTTCTGCTTTTATCTTTGTTATTTCCTCCCTTCTATTTTCTATGGTTTTAATTTGCTCCTTTTCTTCCTTTTTAAGGAAGAAACTTAGACTATTTATTTTAGACCTTTCTTATTTTCTAATATAAACATTTAATGCTATAAATTTCCCTTGAGGCATTTTTTTTTTTACTACATCCCACAAATATCAATATGTGTGTTTTCATTTTCATTCAGTTTAAAATATTTTCTAAGTTCCCTTGTGATTTCTTCTTTGACCCATGTGTTGTTTAGAAGTGTGTTTAATATCCAAATATTTGGCAATTTACCAGATAGCTGTTATTAATCTCTAATTTAATTTCATTGTGGTCAGAAGACATACTCTGTATTATTTCAATCTTCTTTTAAAATTTGTTGGGACTTGTTTTATGACTAACATATGTTTTCTCTTGTTTTATGTTCCATGTGAACTTGAAAAGAATGTGTATTCTGCTGTTGTTGGGTATAATAGTCTATAAAGTCATTTAGGTCCAGTTGTTGATAGTGTTGTCTTTTATACCTTTTTTGTACCATTATTTTCTTATTTCTTTCTCTATCAATTATTAAATGAAAAGTTTTTAAATCTCAAACTATAATTGTGGATTTTTCCCATTTCCTTTCAGTTCTGTCAGGTTTTGCATCACATATTTTGAAGCTCTGTTACATTAAGGATTGTCATATATTCCATATGAATTGAGCCCTTTGTCATGAAAGTTCTCTCCTTATTCCTAGTAATATTCCTTTTTATGGAGTCTACTTCATCTGATATTAATATAGCCATTTCATCTTTCTTGTAATTAGTGTTTTCACAGTGTATCTTTTTCCATCCTTTTAATCTATCTGGTCTATATATTTAAAGTGGGTTTCTTGTGTACAGTATGTAATATGGTCATATTTTTTATCCAGTCTGACAATCTCTGATTTTCAATTGGAGTGTTTAGAACATTTACATTTAATATAATCATCAATGCGGTTAAGTTTAAATCTTCTATTTGCTATTTGTTTTCTATTTATCTAATCTGTCCTTTTTACTTTGTTCTTCTTTTTCTGCTTCCTTTGAATTAGTTGGTATTTTTTACTATTCCATTTTATCTCCTCTTTATTTTATTTTACTTTATTTATAGTTGTTGTTGTATAGTTTACAATATGCATTTTTAACTTATCATAATTGTGATAGTTTGAGTTTGGTGAATCCCAAAAAGAGCTTATGTTTTTTAACTAATCCATTCCTGTGGGTGAGAGACCCTTTGATTGCATTAGATTTGGTTAAGGCACCTTGATTAGATCACTTGATTAGATTGCTTCTGATTTGACTACATCAGTGAGGCATGACTCAGGTTGGGTCTCTGCCCTCTTATTGGAGGCTTATATAAATCTCTTACAGCCAAAGCCACAGCACAAAGCCCCCAGGAGGCTGGACCCACAGAGCCATTTGCCTGATTGCCCACAGCTGAGCTCTGGGAGATGTGAGCCTTGAGGGGAAGGCAGGGACCTTGGCAGAGATCAGTTGCTATCTTGTCTTGCCATATGGCAGGATGCCAGGATCACCAGTAGCTTTGATAAGAAAGCATCTCTGATGGTGTCTTGATTTGGACATTTTCACAGACTTGAAACTGTAAGCTTTTACTCCTAACAAATTTCCCATTATAAAAGCCAACCCATTTCTGGTACTTTGTGTTGGCAGCCTTTGGCAAACTCAGACAATAATATTTCTTCAAATAATATTATACCACTCCATATATAAAGTAAAAACCTTTTAACTATAGACCTCCATTTCCTCTATTCTGTCTTTCAAGTTTTTATCATACATTTTACTTCTGCATATTTGATAAACCTCAAAAATAAATTATTATTTTTGCTTTATATAGTCAATCAACTTTTTTTTTTTCAGGAGGTACCAGGGATTGAACTGGGGACCTCATACACACAAAGAAGGTGCTCAACCACTGAGCTACACCTGCTCTGCTCAATTAACTTTTGAAGAAATTTTAAAATGATAAAATCTTTTCTATTTCCCACATAGTTACCATTTCTGGCATACTGCATTCCAAGTTTCCATCTGGTATCATTTTGCTTTCGCCTGAATAATTTCCTTTAACATTTTTTGTAATGTATATCTGCTGGCAACAAATTTCCTCAAGTTTTGTATGTCTAATAAAGTTTTTACTTCACCTTTGTTTTTGAAGGATATTTTCACTGGATATAGAATTCTAGGTTAACATTATTTTCTTTGAGATGATAAAGATGTTATTTCATCACGTTCTAGCTTGCAAATTTTCTGAGGGGAAGTCTGTAATCATTCTTACATCTGTTCCTCTGTGTAAGGCATGTCTTTCTCTGACTGCCTTTAAAGTTTTCACTTCAGGGATGGTTTTCAGCAGTTTGATTATGATGTGCCTCACATGCATGAGTTTTTTTTGTTTGTTTGTTTTTGTTTTTTTTTCTTTTTTTCAGTTTATAGTTCAATGAGTTTCTTGGATTTACAAGATTCTGTTTTCATCAAATTTTGAAGTGTTTCAGCCATTATTTGTTAAGTACCCTTCCCCTCCTCTCCTCAGACTTGAACTACATGTAGGGGAGACCACTTGATATTACCCTACAGATCACTCAGAGCCTCTGTTCTCAGTCTTTTTTTTTCTTCTATGTTTGGTTCATCTTAGATTCAATTGCCATGTATATAGATTCACTGATGTTTTCTTCTGCAGTGCCTAATCTGTTGTTAATTTCATCCAATGCAATTTTCATTTCAGATACTGTATTTTTTCATCTTTAGGAGTCCCATGTGGGTGCTTCTTTTCTACACATTTTTTCCTCATCATTTTTTATGTTTTCCTTTAAATACTGATGCATTATTACAAAAGCTACTTTGATATCCTTGTCTGATAATTCTATTATCTGTGTCATTTCTAGGTCTGTTTCTCTTAATAGATTTTCTCCTTGTTATAGGTTACTTTTCCTGTTTTTCAGCATGCCTGTAATTATTTACTTGATGTTGGACATTGTTAATGTTGCATTATTTATTAAGTGCCTGAATTTTGTCTTTCTTTAAAGAGCACTGGGCTTTGTTTTTCTAGGTGGTGAAGTTAATTGCTAACCAGTTTGATTCTTTCAAGACCTCTTTTTAAGCTTTACTGGCTACAGGCTAGCACTGTGCGATCCAATATAGCAGTCATTAACTATATGTGGCTGTTGAAATGTGGCTAATCTGAACTGAGATGTGTTATAGGTATAAAATATACACTGGATTTTGAAGACTATGAAAAAAAGAATACAAACTACCTCATTAATAATATTTTTATTGAATACATGTCGAATTGATAGTATTTTTTATTTTGGGGTGAAATAAAATTTATTATTAAAATTAATTTCACCTACTTTTTATTTATTTAATGTGCTTACCAGAAGTTTAAATTTACACATGTTACTTGCATTATATTTCTGTTGGACAGCTCTGGTCTAGAGTAGGGGTCAGCAAACTATGGCCCACTGGCTGGCCACTTGTTTTTGTTAATAAAGACATACTCATTCGTGTATGTCTGTGGCTGCTTTCACACTAGAATGGCAGAACTGAGTAGTTGCAACAAAAATCATATGGCCCACAAGTCTGAAACAGTTACTATCTTACCTCTTAAAGAATAAGTTTCCCTGGTCTAAAGTAATCTTCATTCCAAGGATAGTTCAGTCCTACTACTAATGTATGATTCTCTGGGGTCTCCACTGAATGTTCCAAGGATGAACAGGGACTCTGCTTTGGCTATTCAGAGCCTAAACATTTTCCCACTTTGTGTGTACTCTGGGATTTATTTAGTTTTCAACTCCCCAGTATTTTTGCCCAGCCTTGTGGAGTGTCACTCTATGCACTGAGTCCTAGTGCTCAGCAAAGACTCAAGATACCCCTATGCATATCTCTGGAATTCTTTTTCTGCATCATTCCTCCTTCCCAGAACTCTGCCCCACAACTTCTTATCACCTCAGCCTCCCCAAACTCTTAATCTCCAGGTCACCAATTCAGCAAGGCTGCCAGAATCCTTCCTGGGTCCACTCTATAAACTGCTTCTAGGCAGAAAGGCAGGAGGGCAATTATTACTCACCTCCTTTGCTTCTCTTATCTCAGGGATCACAGTCCTATGTGTACTGTTTTCCAATGTCTGAAAGCAGTTGTTTCATGTATTTTGTCCAGTTTTCTAATTATTTATAGTGGGGAGTTAAGTCTGGTTCTTGTTCTTTCATCTTTGGCTAGAAAGAGAAATCCCCTCTAATTGTCTTCTTTAAAAAAAATTGTTATAGACTTTATTAAATTTCTTTTCCTTCCTTTTTTCTTACCCTAAAACCACAGCCTTACTGCAGCAGGAGTCTTCAGTTTTGCCTGTACATATAAGCCAAGATCACGATGACCGTGAAGACAAAGAGAGACAGACTCGTAGAAACAATGATGCCAAATGGGGACTGGCCCCTCAGGTATCGCTGCTGGGTGTTGTACTGCAGGGCCATGTGGGGCTCCCAGTCAACAAAGCAATGTTCATTTTCAATACATTGAGGACTGATGTTCCAGCAAAGGAAACAGTCCAAGATCTTTCCTTGCAGCACATGGCAAACTTTGGGATTACAGGCTTGTAATTCATAATCTTTCTAAACTTTCTTGAGTTGCTGGATCACACTCCTCCTAAAATTCATTAGCTATTCCAACAGTGACCCATCTTTCATAGAATTAGCTTTTAAAGTATTTCTCTGGTTCTTGGTAAAGGATGCCAAAAAATCCAGTTCAGCTGACCCCACTTTCTCTACAAATGCATTCAGCGAATAGTCCAAGAAGAAAGGCCCAATCGCGGGTCCTCAGTGCAGTTTTGCAGCCACTCAAGGGTGAAGTGATTGGGGATGAGGGCAGAGTGCAGTTGGTGGAGGGCCTCCAGCATAGAAGGGAAGCACTGCAGGCAGCCACAGCCACCGCTGGTGCAGAGCCCCAAGAGCAGCAGAAAAGCCAAGTCTAATTGTATTTTCACAAAGCCAATAACAACACAAGGATTTTTCTTTTGAGGATTAGTGTAGTAATTTTTTTTTAAAGGAGGTACCAGGGATTAAACCCTGGACCTTGTACATAGAAGCAGGTGCTCAACCACCGAGCTAAATCCACTCTCTTCTAATTGTATTTGATAGATAGAATTTTCTATATAGAAACTCCAGGTCTTTAAACTTTTCAAAAGAGATTTGGTAGATGTGGCTGACTTGTGTGGAAGTAGGGAGGTAAGTGTAGAGCCTTTCTTGGTGGGTTTTCCTGCGTAGCAGATGATACACAGTACTATTGCTGGCCTGGATTTCACGTGTCCAGGTTGTGACAGAAAGAACAGAAAGAACTTTATAGAAGCTGAAAATAGATTAATCTTGGGTTGTGCATTTCTGAGTTTATTTATGTAGTTATATCAGAGGTACAACAAACAAATCAGCAGGCCCAGAAAGGATATACCTCTTTCAAAAGCATATGAAAAATGTAGGAAGTGATTGACACCAGCTCTAGATGTGAAAAAGAGTTAAACGGATAGAACTCCCTACCTTCAGAAGAAAGAACAGAACTAATAGCTAATAGATGATCAGACAAACAGATGATAGACAGACAGACAGACAGATAGATAGATAGACTGATTCAAAACAGTTGATTTGAAGAGTTTTATATTAGTGGCATTTCCTTATTAAGGGATGGAAACTCAGATTTGTTGACAAAGAAAACACTAATTTTTTTGTACCTGATCAGAAAAATATTTCAGAAAAATTGAGAAAGAATACATATGTCGAAAATAGGATAAGATATGATATTTTAGCCAAAGGAGACGGCCTAACAATGAGGATGTATATATGTCAAAAATAGGGAATTCAAGAATCAGATAAAGGGGCAGAATATTATGGCAGTCAAAGGAGCAAAAAAAGGAGATAGAAAAATAAAGGATTTGGGGCACAATAGTGCCAGGCTCATAGTAGGTGCTCAATGAAGGATTATTGGATGGATGGATGGTCAGAAGAATATAACATAAAAGGGTGAATGTGATGTCTGATTGGGTGAGATTTTAATCTTGTTGTAGACAGAGAAGGAATCTAAAGGCGATAGAATTTAGTGATGGATTTTGCTACAAGCTAGGATGGTCACTGTAACTATGTTAAGAGTAAATAAGGGGAAGCGGGTGTGGCTCAATCGATAGAGCCCCCGTTTACCATATGGGAGGCCCCGGGTTCGCTTCCCGGGGCCTCCTTGTGAGGGCAGGCCGGCCCGCGCGGCGCGATGGTCTGATGCAGCAAGACCTCACAGCAAGGGGGAGATAAGCAGACACAGAAAAAACACACAGCAAATGGACACAGCAAACACAAGCAGCAAGGGGGCGATAAATAAATAAATAAA
>JAQZBX010113083.1:0-10138 GCA_029593785.1 Cabassous unicinctus | reverse complement strand
TATATAGCTAAGAGAATTCAAAGTGAGTCGGGAGGTTTTTCCAGAGGTAATGCTTATGTACATCTCAAGAGGATCTCATTGACAGCCAAAATAGATACTACAACAAATAGCATGGATCCTGTGGGCTCTGGAGACATCCAGACACTGTAGTCAGGGCAGATAGCTCAGGAGTTTGGTCCCTTGCCAGTGGGTCCTACTTTGGAAATTATGCTCCCCCGTGTGACAGAGTTGGACTCAGTTGTGATTTCCCTACACGTGGCTCTTCTGTCTTACTTGAACTTATAATTAGTACTAAAGTTGGTAGGTGTACATCCAAGAGACTTAAATCTTTGGGCTGTCCATGTGTCACCTGGGCCCTGAATCTCAATGGAGGTGCAACACCTACTCTCCACTTCATTGGACTCACCCGGGACAGCTAACAAGGAGGAGATGATGGATAACCACCATACCAAGGAACCGAGAGAGTCTATAACTGCAAGCAAGAGAGTCTCATCCATCAGCCATATTAGATCAAAGTACTCCCCCCAATTAACGGTGGAGTGGGCATCACCATCTCAGAATCCTCAGGATTGGGGAATGAACTATGGACTAAAGTAGGTTTATTAGTATTCTACTATAGACTAATTGTGATTTTAGCAATGGAAGAAATATCATTGATGTGGATGCAGTAGCCACTGGAGGTTCTGAGGTTAGGGAGAGGGAAAAACTGGTGTAACACAGGGGCACATTCAGGTCTTGGGTCCTGAATGACATTACAATGACAAATACAAGACATTATATATCTTGCCATAACTTACACAATTTAGTGGGAGAGAGTGTAAACTACAATGTAAAGTATAATTCATGCTTAATGGCAATGCTTCAAAATTTGTTTATCAATTGCAATGAATGTACCAGACTAATGAAAGATGCTGCTAATGGTGGGAAAATGTGGGAGGTGTGGGGAGCGGGGCATATGAGAATCCCCTATATATTCTCTGTAACATTTATGAAATCTAAGTATTTTTTAAAAAAAATTAAAAAAAGGAAAAGGAAAAAATAAAGTTTCTTTTAAATAAATAAATAAATAAATAAATAAATAAATAAGCATACTACATGTATTGCCGAGGCTGTGGAGGAGAAGGAACACTCATCCACTCATGGTGGGAATGGAAAATGTTGTAAAGATTGTGCAGGACTGTTTGGGGATTCCTCAGTATAGTACCTATAGAACTGATATATGATCCAGTAATCCCACTTCTGGATATACATCCACAAGTATTGAAAGCACAGACATGAACAGATATATGCACACCAATGTTTGTAGCAGCATCATTCACTATTGCCAAAAGTGGGAAGCAACCCAAGTGTCCATCAACAGATGAATGGATAAGCAAAAAAAGGACAGATATTCTTTGAACTTACTGATACTTTCTAAGAATATTGAGCATACTCCGAGTGGTAGAGTCTGGTAGATAGGTTACCAGGAGATAGAAGGGGAATAGAAAGTTGTGAGCTGATGTTCAATCTGGGTAGGTGTAAGGAGGATGGGGTAAGTTGGACAGTGGATGTGGGTAATAGTGTTTCAGCGATGTGAATGGGGTCAAAGATGCTGGAATGTGAGTATGAGTGGGGTTGGGGGAATGGTTGGTCTATCCATAGACATTGGCAAGGGCTGGAAGAAGGAATAGGTGAAATCTGGGAAGATAGAGGACTGTGGTTGAGAATACATTTGTGGGAGTGTTCATTTTGTATGTATGGCAGGGGTGGATCACTGGTATGGGTTGGCAGGGTGTGGGTGATATGTGAGGAAGGCTGCACCTGGTGCATGCCTCTATGGAATATGAATGTGTTCATGTGGTCATAGGGTGTTATCTCATTGGGTGGAGACCCACACAATAACCAACAAAATATTACTTTCCCATCCTGGAGAATCCTGCCACATTCTCTAATAGAGTGGCAAGAATCTCTAGAGTATGTAGGCAGTGTCAGTATGCCAAGCCCCCAATATTAATGCTTGTACTTATGAAGCATATTTTGTAAAATTAAAACTTAGCCTAAGTATATCAATTGCCTAAGACTTACCACATGAAAACCTCTTTACTGAACTGTAGCCACTCTCTAAGCCAAATTTAGCCAAAACACTCACTAGCTTCCTCCCAGCGTGAGACAAAAACTCCCAGTGGTGAGCCTCCCTGGCACTGACGAATTACTACCAGACACCAACCAGTGATGCATTTGAAAAAAGATCTTGCCCAAAAGTGAGAAATAAAATACAAAAGAGCTTTCTTTCTTTCTTTTTCTTTTTCTTTCTTTCTTTCTTTCCTTTTATTTCTTTCTTCCTTCCTTCCTTCCCTCCCTCCCTCCCTCCCTCCCTCTCTCCCTCCCTTCCTTCTTTCCTTCCTTCCTCTCTCTCTCTCCCTCTCTTTCTTTCTTTCTTTCTTTTTCTTTCTCTTTTTTTCTACCAAAGAAACTTTAGATTACAAAAACGCTACATAAAAATATAGGGGATTCCCATATGCCCACTCCCTACCCCGCCCACACTTTCCCACATTAACAACATCCTTCATTATTGTGGTATATTTGTTACAATTGATGAACACATGTTGAGCATTGCCACTAACAATGGATTAAAGTTTACATCATAGTTTACAAGCTTTTAAGGCTAAGCGATTTCAAAGTGAGTCGGGAGGTCATTCCAAATGTTATGCTCATGCATGTCTCAGGTAGATCTCACTTACTGCCACAGAAAACGATGCTTCAAACAGGTGTGTTCCTGAGAGCTCTATAGAAATCTGGACACTATAGGCAAGGTGCACAACCTCATGAAATCAGCACTCAGTCAGTGGACCTTACCTTGGAATATATGATAACCTATTCCCACTAAATAGAGTTAGGCTCATTTATAATTTCCCTACACGATTCTTCTGCCTCTTTTATTTTAACCTATAATTAGCACTATACCCATTAAATATATGTCCCAGAAAGTTAATTCTTTGGTCTATTCATACACTGGTTGAGCCCTGAAACTCAGGGGCGTTGCAGCCAAAACCTACCCTCCAGTTCATCAGACTCACCCAAGACAACTCACCAAATGATGATGAGGGACAACCCTGATCCTAAAAAGCAAAGAGTATCTACAGCTTCATGCAAAACAGTTCCTTCCTTCTGCCCCATAATATCTAAGGCCCCTCTCAATCTGAAGCAAAGCAGGTATCACCATCACCAAATTGTCAATTTTGAGAAATGAACAAACATATGTGGGGGATACAACTATGGTTCAATGTGGGCATTATTATTGTAGTAGCAGGAGAACTTTTAACATTGATATAAAGGTAGTGGGTACCAGAGGTTCTGGGGGGGTCGGGGAAAGGGAAGAATATATGGGTCATAGGTCATTTTTATGGCATTGGAATTGTTCTGCATGATTTTGCAATGACAGATCCAGTCATTATACATTTTTCAAAACCTATAAAATTGTACACTTCAAAGGGTAAACCACAATGCAAACTACAGACCATGGTTAGTAACAATGTTTCAATATTAGTTATATGGGAATACCCCATATTTTCGATATAACTTTTCTCTAAACTAAAATTTCTTTAAAAATAAAGTTTAAAAAACTCATCATATGAAGCATGTATTATCTTGACATCAAAGTCAGAAATATTCATTTTAAGAAAACATAACTACAAATCATTTTCCCATCATGAACATACATGTGAAGATCCTTAACAATATTTTAGCAAATGCAATGCAACAGTTTAAAAAATGAATAATACACCATGCCCAATATTGGGTTTTCCTGGACTATAAGGCTCATTCAAATTTTGAAAATAAATGAATGTAATTCATCCTATCAAGAGACCAAAAAAGAAAAATGTGATTATTTCAACCGTTGGAGAAAAACCTGTGACAAAATTTGGTATCCATTAATGATGAAAACTCTCAGCAAATTGGAAATAGAAAGGAATTTCTTCAACTTGGTAAAAATCATCTGCAATAAAACAATTATCATTATACTTAATGGCAAAAGATTGAATGAGTTTCTTCTAAGATTATGAAAAAGATAATGATTTCTGCTTTCCTCACCCAAGTCACCATTATACTGAAGGTCCCACAATGCTAGAAAAAGAAAGAAAGGGAATACCTATTGGAAAGGTAGAAATAAGACATGTCTTCTTCATAAGTGTCCAGAAGAAAATGCCAAAGAATCAAGAGCAACATAAAAACTATTAGAACTAACAAGACAAGAGGATACAAGTTTAATATGCAAAATAATCTATCATTTCTACACTCCAGTAATGAACAAATGGAAAGTTTTTTTTTAAATTTCCATTTACAATAACATGAAAAACTGAAAACATTCAGGTATAAATCTAACAAATTTTATGGAAGATCTGTAGACAAAAGCCTAGGCAACACTGGTGAAAGAAATCAAGAAAAATCAAATAAATGTCAAAAATTCCATTCATGAATTTGAAGACTAGTTATTAAGATGTCAATATTTACAACTATCTATACATTCAGTAAAATATTAAACAAAATTTCAATAGCAGTTTTGCAGAAATCAGCATGGTATTTCTAATATTTATAGACATAGAATTATCAAGAAATTTTGAATAAGTACAAAGTTGTAGGACACACAGTACTTAATTCCATGATTTACTATAAAACAATATTCAACATAGTATGATATTTGGCAAAAGGATATATATTTCAGTGGAAAAGGTAAAGAGTACCAAAATAGACCTAAAAGGCTACGTATTATTTGATTTCCTTCATATGATGTTCTGGAGTAAGACTAACATATAGAGATGACAAGGAGATCATGATTTCCAGAGGTGCTGATGGAGGTAGAAAGGCCATGGGGGAACATAGTGGGATGATGGACCAATTCTATACATTGATTATGGTATGCATTTGTCAAAATATGAAGAACTGTATACTCAAAAGGGTACATTTTACTGTATGTAAAGTACATCTTAATTTTAAAAATGTTAGTGAATCGGTGCTGCTTGTTTTTGGCAATGTAAATAAATTCAGTCTCTTAATACTTTTTTCTGAGGCTAAAACTAAGTAAAATAAAATTATTTCATTACCTTTCAAATATGTAAAATAATTTGTCTCAGTTTTGATAATTTTAAAATTTATTTTGTGCCATTTCTTGCATTATTACATTCATCTTTTCTTTTCAGGAGGTAACAAGCCATTCATTATAAGTATCTAAAATTTCATAACATGTGGTGTTAAACTATGCTAATTGTCATAGGCTCAACATTAATTTAATTTTACATGGTAATTGAAAAATGAATATTGTAATGCCTATCATGCTCTATAAGCCTATCATGCTCAATTATTCAAAATTTGCTATCTCAATTTTCATTCACCATCATCCCACTCTTGCTCAGATGTTAAGAGCATTGAATTGTTCACTCCTGGGTCCCAGTGTCAAATTGCTCTTAAAGATATACTTTAGACCAATTTGTTCCTTAGTATTCCAGACTGTAAAATAAAGATTTGTAAAACAGATTTTTATAGAAATTCTAAAACTCATTGGAAATTACAAATTATATTTAAGTTAAGTGGGTAAGCAGGCAGAAATCAGATTCTCAACACTTGATTCAGGTAAGGTAGATTCATGTTAATCTATATGGAATTTTAATTATATGTAAGAAATGGTCCACAGGTAAAATATTTTTGAAAATCAGCAATCTAAATGTTCATTTCCACTTCTATGATTCCTATTGCAGGCATTTAAAAATCAAATTAATGCATGGTCCATTTGAATACATATTTAGATACAAAATAGAAACAAAGCAAAATGATCCCATATGACTCCAACAGAAAACAAATGAACAACTAAAATGAAACAGTAAGAAATGATTGTATTGAAAATCCACAAACTATAATCTTGGGCCTTCTCTTCTCAAGTGATGTGATAGATTGTTGGTGCATGAAGGCATATACCCAATTTCAGTGGCCTCTTCAACATAAATAGATACCACTCAGCATCTCCACATGCTCCTAACATAGCCTGGGTGGGTAATCAGAGGCACACTGTTGAAAGAAACATAAATTAAGTTAGCCATTTTGCATTGATTTGCATTCCAGCAAAGGTGAACTTACAAAATGCCGCTTGGTTCAGAATATTTATAAGAAATACATTGTTTAATACTTTCTGGCCCCAAATATGCAAGTTATTTAAGACCAACATAGCCATTCCTGAGAAAGAGATCTGGCAAATATCTCAGTCAGTGGAACTGGGTAATTTTGCCCACATTTTGCAGTTCAGATGAGATACACAAGCTAGAGAATCTCCTCACTTGCCATGTCACCTTCCAAAAATAAACTATATCAGCCAAATAATGAGAGAAGGAAAAGATAGCAAAAGGAAAGCCATTACATTAAGTTTGATTATTGTCTGTATTGTCTGTAGGCTTTAAGCAACCTGAAAAAGGAAGGAGAAATGCATGCTTAGTAGTTCATAAAAACCTGTATATAATACAAATCTTCAGGAATTTTGTAATCCACTCAACCCAGACCCACCTCAATGTGATTTTTACGGTTGGAGAAACCCTCAGCAATCCTAAAGTTGCCAAACATTTTGTCAATTCTGCATAAATGTTTTAACCTACTTTCAATTTTACTACATTTTCTATTAAATTGGGGACTAGGAAAGATATATTTTTCCTAGAACACATGTTCTTCTTTATGAAGCAGTAATTTTTTCTTTAATATAACAAAAAATATATGTGTAGGGAGGAAAGTTTATAAATTACAAATCTGTTGAAAATAAGAAGGGTGCTTAGAAATATGGTTAGATTATGAGTTACAGCTCAGTGCTATGTAAAGCAAAGACTTGTACCCTTAATCACTCTACCAGGTCACCAGGCAATTAAATGCACAAAGGAGAGAAGGAGACTATGCTTACCTTAATGAAAACACTTTCTGCACTGGGGAAAAAAGCCTTCTACTCAAATTCTGCCAACAACAAGGAAAATCATGATCGTGTCACAATTTGGGAGACAGTAGTAATCTATAAAGTTATTTCCAATGGGCAATGAGACAAACACACTAGTTTTGCAATCAATCTCTTTGATTTGAGGGCACTGAAAATATTCTTTGCTTCTAATATTTACAATACCATGTAAATTTAGACAATCAGCTCATTATCAGAATTTTATACTTGGATACAAATATGCTTCATCAAGGAATTATTATCACAGATGTTTGAGATTGTAGAAAACTACTCATAAAACTCAAATAATCCTTTGAATGATATGCTATCGAGCTTCCCTTTATTTTCAATTAGGGACTTTGAGTTGTGGATGCTTGATCCTGTGCAGTATCAAGTTCCATTCCCATGAATAATGTGGGGTGAATGGAGGGTAGAGACTGACACTTAATCTTGAGTATAGGCAAAAAGGGAATATGTGAATGCCTAGCAACTAAGATTATTAAGCCCCTACATATTTAGATCTCTATTTCTACCAGGATTCCTATGGTCCCAAAAACTTGCCATACTGGAATTATATATTTGAGGGAAACTAGTGTAAAAGCTGAGAGATCAATTTGTCCAAACTAACTTGAATCTTTCCTTCTCTCTCCCAGAAAGAGGAAGAAAGTGTAACCCAGAAATTTTGAATATAGCTGACTGCAGCTGGAATGGGGAGACTGGAAAGAGAAATAATTCTGTCCAGTGGAACATGCAGGGAACTGTATAGTACAGGTCTGAGCAGATGGAATAGACACACATGCAAGATATGAGAAAAGCCTAATTCCACAAGCAGGACTCATTTAAAGGGTAGTTAAAATGCAGATGGCATCCCAGGTAAGCAGTTAGCATGAGAAGAGGGAAATTAACAGAGGTGATGGAATGTCTTGCCTAGGGCAAAGCCAAATAAAGTTTGTGAAAACCCAGGTATAGGTGATAATTGGAGATTATGACAGGCAAGCCAGCATTAGACAGGCACGTGAGAAATCTCTTTTTGCTGCAGGAACCCAGTCACTGTGCTGTACTCACAATAAGATTCTAGTACAAGAGCACATAAACTAGAAGAGCAAATTATGACTAAGACCTAGAGTAGGGATCGGCAAACATATTCTATAAATGGCCAGGTAGTAAATAGTTTAGGCTTATAGGCCATGCAGTCCCTGTCTCAACTACTCAACTCTGCTGTTGCGCCACAAAAGCATAGACAGTGCATACATAAATGTGTGTGGATGTGTTCCCAGAAAACTTTATTCACAAAAACAAGATGACCCCTCTAGTAAAGGGTTTTGGAAGTGCTTGGCAGGTTATAGAACAGGACATTAAGTATAAGGGAATAAGAATCTGATACATGATAGGAGTGGCTGTGTCTCAGGAAAACATCCCAGTTATCATAACTGTGGCATCAGATCAAGGCTGGCATAGCAACAAGGGTGGCATTATAGTCCCAGAATATTAGCCTCTAGCTGCTGAAAACATTCTGGCCTATGGACAGGCAGATTTCAGTGTTTGGGACACTCCTGGGCCAATAGCTATTCAAAGCCAGAAGCCATATCAGTTAGGAGGAAGAAACACTGTGAACCTGACAAGGTCTGGTAAAAATAGCCTGAGATAGCTCTCTGAATTTTCCAAATTGCTCTTTGTCCAGATAAAAGATTTGTCCTTAGGAAAGCACAGTGTAATCACTGGAAGCAATAAAAGGACTAAAATCTCAAGCATCCTGATTTCAAATTCTGCAATCTATCTTTTTAATCACTGTGCTGAACTATAAAATGGGAACAATATTAATCTCTGATTGACCTTTCTCAAACAGTTCTTACAAAGACTCAGTATAATCATAGATGTGAACATATTTTATAACCTCTGAAGTTCTCTAAATAGTCTGGTTATTATTAAATTTATAAGCAATGCCTTGGATTATTTGCAAATTGCTCTCAATCTCCACACTCTTATTAAATATCAAATGTCTCATCTGCTGCAAAATTAAGCTGTATTACACAATTAGACAACAATGTGGTAGTTTGATAAACTAAATTGAAGAGTAGGCTGTCTCTTTTAACTAATTCAGTCAATTGGCAGATACAGAAACCAATACTCAGAAAGAAGAAGGGTCCTTCCCAACGTTACACTGTTTACACCAGTTTGCTCATAGTATTTAGTCACTTTCCTAGCACCTTTGTAAGTATTTAGCAATAAAAGTGCACATAGCAATGAGTAGAGTAACTTAAAATAAGTTAATAAATTAATTAAAATGAATTCCAGAGACAACAAGCAAGATGGTGGCAGAGTAAAGAGCTTCTAGAATCAGCTACTACTATGGGGCAGTTGATGATCACCCAGATCTATCTAGAGCACTTGTTTGGGGGCCCCAGGAGACCATAAGTATTCAATCATCCTGCAACATCCTTAAAAGAATGAAAGGAGGAGACTGCCCATCTGCAGAGAAGATTTGTAAGCAGAGTGCTCCACGCCAAGGAGGCCAGTGCCCATCCTCCACTGGAGGCACAGCCACCTCGGGAGCTGTTCCGTGGCTGAAATTGGAAGCTCCACTTCCCAAAAACAGTGGAAGAAGAGACATTTGGGCACCAATTTCAGCTACTTATTAGCAAATTTGGCTGACTAAAGTATAACCCTAAGAACAACTCTCCAAGTCAGAAGGAGGCCAGTAGCTGCCATTTTGACTCCATCCCCAGCATGAGAGGAAGCTGAACTGACTGAAAATCATAGTGACAGTAGAGACCAGTTTCTTTCACCCAGACTGACCTGCAGCCCTATCCTAGGCTTCAGCCCCACCTCTAGCAGTGAGGAAGCTAGTGGGCCCCACACCAGCCTATCCAGGTAACTTCAGGTACATATTTAGCTGGCACAGACTGAATAATCAGAAGTCTACTGGGGCAAATGCGGTCATCTTGGACCCGCATAGATTTCTGCCCACACCTGCAGCTCCATCCCTGCCCCAGGCAGGGGAGAAAAGGGTTTGAAGCTTCATCACTCTCTCTGGGCAACTACAGTCTAGGCCTGAATGAGTTGGATTATTCCACACAGCTGTGGCTCTGTTCCTACCCCTGGAAAAAGAGAAAGTTGGGAGAAGCTTTGTTGGTCCTTGCAGCAATTTGAGTCTCCACAGCTTATAGCACCAACTATATCCTTGGCTTCTTTCTCAGC
>JAQZBX010113082.1:0-10139 GCA_029593785.1 Cabassous unicinctus | reverse complement strand
ATTATTTTGATGGATTTATTCAGTTGATTAGCTCCTCTCTCAGCTTTAGAGTTTGTTTAGCTGCTGATTTTGTGTGTGTATTAATTTTTCTCTTTGACACTTTGTTCTTCTTGTTTATTTCCTTCCTGTTTTCTGTGTTCCCTTGAAGGAAAAAGATTAGGGCAGAGACATTGAAAGAGGTAAGATAAAAAAGGATAATGGTAATAATAAAAGTTAGAAGAGGTGCCATAAAAGACTTAGTAAAATGAATATTTAACTGATGTATGCCATGTAGAGTAATAGGAATAAAAAGTAGAGTACCTACAATGAAATGGGAACTGAATAGAAAAATATATTTAGAATCATTTAAAATGTCAGAATGATGAGGAGAGAGAGAAAGAGAAAAGATAGGACAGAAAGAAAAAGTATAATAATTTTAAAAAAAGCAGAATGAACAAGATAGAAATCGTAACCAGTAAAGTTGCAGACAAATAAAAAAAATAGGTGGAATGTAGGAACCACAACAGAAAGAAGTAAATATAAAAATAAAGGAAGGAAAAGAGAAAGCATTGTTAGACAAAATCAGTATACACAGAAAATGGGAAATCAAGGAAGAAGCACAGCAAAGAAGAAACAAACTACTAGCACTTAATTTAAAAAAGGGTGGGGGGAGACGAAAGGAAAACTAGAAATGAAACAAAAATAAAATACAAAAAAAAAACCCACCAAACAAACACACAAGCAAGCAGTCAAACAAAGCTAAGGAAAAACAAATTTCCTTCTTGGGCCTTTGTGGAGCCTCTCAAACTGCTTGTGTTCATCAATCAATTACCCTGCAGGCTTCTATGTGCAGGTTTTGAGGCAGGTTTTAGTGAGTAAACTAAGTTAATTTTTTTTTAAGTAACCTTTTTTTTTTTTCTTCATGGAAATATAAGGGACCCAAAAGAAGCTAGTACAAAAATGATGTCTATTTTTTCCCTGTCCTACAGTATCAGCTAGATGTTAGATATGATGTTGGATCACTACTCTTAGAGGAGCCAGGAATTGAACTAGGGACCTCATATATTCAAGGCAGAATTTCCACCACTGAGCTACCTTTCTAATTGGGTCAGTTAGCTCTTCAGAAAGCTATTCAGTCCCTTTCCCCTTACAGGTTTTACTCTCCTAGTGCAGCAATGCCTATTCTACAGCTCATTGGGCTCACCCAGGACAACTGGCGGAGACATGATGATGGGCAACAGCCATCATAGGGAATGGAGAGAGTCTGTAGCTGCAGGCAGGGTAATCCCATCCATCTTCCCCATGGGATGCAAACCCCCTCTCCATTGGAGGTGGAGTGGACATCACTCTCCCATACTCTTCTGGATGAGGGTAAGTGCTTTGGATTAGACTGGACTTACTAGAATTCTTCTATAGACATATTGTGATTCAACCAATGGAAGAAATTACAACATTGATGTGGAGCCCATGGCCACTGGAGGTTCAGGGGGCAGGGAGAGGGAAAAACATTTGTAATACAGGGGCTTTTTCGGAACTTGGGAATTGAAATGAGTGACATTGCAATTACAGATATAGGCCATTTTATATCATCATATAACATGCAGAGCTCTGTGGGAGAGTGTGGTCTACAATGTGAACTATGTTCCATGCTTAATGGCAAAGCCCCAGGATGTGTTTATCAATTGCAAATAATGTACCACACTAATGAAGGATGTTTTTGTGGGAGGTTGCAGGAAGTGTGGGAGGTGGGGCCTATGGGAATCCCTATAGTTTTTGTGTAACATTTATGTAATCTAAGTATCTTTTTAAAAAGATTAAAAGAATTTAAAAAAGAATATATGCTTCTCCATTAGAGATTCACAAATTTAAAGAGAAAAGCTGTATCATCTCAAAAATAGTTAAAAAAAAATAATGTGATGGATTTCTTAACAGACAAAAATTTTAAGAAAACTTCTTACATCTTATACAGGTATGTGAAAGAAATAAAACAGAGTGAACATCATTTTTCAATGTTGGTATGTTTGAAACGTTCCACTTAAAACCTGCACCAAGTCATGTACCTCAATTATCACTATTTCTACTCATCATTGCCTGGAGGTACTTCACAACATATTATGATAAACAGAAGAAATAAATATATAAGAATTGGAAAATAAAAAGAACTACAGTTCTTATTCACAGTTGATGTGACTGTTGATGTCGAAAATGAAGCCATGGTTATATTATAATTATGTAGGGACTATTTGAAGTTTTTAGAAATAGGGTTAACATAAAAAAGTGTATTTCATTTCCATGTACTTAGAGACATAGAAAATAAATCTTGGGTAAAATACAACTTAAAATAGAAAACAAACATACAAAAGAGCAAGAAATAAATCTCATAAAATATAAGCAAAAATATAAATTTTAAAAGGTATTATAAAAGACAAGCAAATGGAGAGATGTAACTCATTGTTAGATAGGGAATTAAAATATCATGTAGATGGCATTTCTCTAATGTTGATTATAGATTCAGTGCAATTAATTAATACCCCAGCAGTAAATTTAATGGAGTTCCTCAAGCATATTCTAAATGTATGTGGAATACAAAAGAGCATTAAAAACATGACAATTCTGAAGGATAAAAAAAAAGAAGGGAGATTGACTCTTGCAGATAACATCATTTATTATATACCATAAGAATAAAAAAATGTGATTTAACCAGTTGGCTAGAAAAAAGTTATCCAATTAGGCAAATATAGGTCAGGAATAAATCATCTCCTGCATGACCTCATGCATGAAACTTTATACATGATAGAAGAAATTTTAATTTTGCAGTGAAATACTGACTGCTAATTTACTGTTGCTGGAAAACCAATTTTCTATAAAGGAAAGAAAAAGGAAATTGCATCTTTATCTCACATGATATAAAAATTTCATTTCAAGACAGATTATATACTTAAAGATAAAAGGCATTATATGTAATAATGATTGAATATATTTATCCTGTTAACATTGAGACAGATTCTTTCAATATGGCAAAAGATGACACTGATGGTTAAGCTAATGTGTCAACTCAGCCAGGTAATCATTTACAGGTGTTTGTTCCAGCAAGCACTGGGTGAATTGTAATACAAGATCATTTTTGGCCTTCTATCACCAGTGAGTTTACTGTGTGGATGGCTGATTACATTTGCATCAATCAGGGATATTACATCATCAATGGGTGATGCTTTTATCCAATCAGTTGAATGCCTTAAAAGGGGAGGTGATTTCAACATTCAGAGAGGATTTCCCAGCTCGTCTTTGGACAGGCAACTTCTCCCAGAAACTCATCAAGGACCATTCATCGGCCTTTCATCGGAGTCCCTGGTTTGCAGCCTGCTTGCAGAACCTGGAATTGTGCATCCCCGCGGTCGTGTGAGAGACTCTTTTAAAATCTCATATTATGCCTCCTATTAATTCTGTTTCCCGAGAGAACCCTGACTAATAAAATGACCATAAAGAAAAATTGGAAATTTTACTATATTGAAATTAAGAACTTTATTAAAAATCGATCATAATTTGAAGGAGAAAAGTCACTAAACTGAAAGAGGATATTTTAAAAGTTTATCACTTACATAGCATTCATGTCCAAATATATATTCATATTTTAAAAATTCCTATATCTTAATAAGAAAAGAATAAACAATCCATTAGAAAAAATATATACAAAAGACAACAATAAGCATATAATTGAAGAGAAAGCCCAAATTGCCTGTAAGAATATGAAAAGATTATTAGTTGTCAGGAAAATGCATACTAAAATCACAATGTCATAACATTTTAACCAACCTGGCAAAATTGAAAATTGAAAAAGATTATGTATTGGCAAGAATGTGGGACTATGGGCCCTCTCATGCGTTACTTTAGGTCAGGGGTTCTTAACTTTTTTGTTCCACTGATCTCTTTGCCAGTCAGTTGAAAACCTTGGAGCCCTTACTAAGTCCACTCTACACCATGTATTATTTAATTAATATATCATACCCTCACCACCATGTCCCCAAAAGAATAACACTGCTTTAGATAGTGTTAATTTTTGCCACCTATTTTGATAGGGATTAACTATTAAATTGAATATATGCATTTCATATAACAGTGATAACAGTGCTAATGATATGTTATGGAAAACTCTTGTATATTTACACCAAGTGATGATTTCAACAATGTTCATAAAAATCTAGTTTTCATAATGAAAAAAAAAAGAAAAAAAAAGGAAAATAGGACAAACCACTTGCTCAAAAATAGAATCATGGGTAAATTGTATGCTCTTCATATGAAGAAACACTACAAGGAAAAGGAATGAACCAAACACTTTCTTCAGGTTTATAAAACTCAAAATTATTCTTCTGTGCAAAAGTGGTCATTCACAGAAGATTCAAAGTAAATCTTTTTAAATTCGACATACATATATGTAGGTATCAAGGAGTTACCTCTAAGTCACAGTAAGGAGATAGTTTTGAGAAAGGGTGTCAAGTCACTTGAAAGTCACTGGTGATGTGTTATTTATTAAACAGTTTGGAGTTAAGGAGTTAATTTTATTTTGACTATATATATGTATAAGTATATAGATACATATGTGAATATATAAATATAGTTACATATATGCACACACAAAAGCACACACTCATTTATAATTACTATTTTATTTAATATATATTTTTTCAAATACACTTATAAAACTCAATGATGTATTGAAGAGCAGATGTTGTGCTGAAAAAATAGGAATAGACATCACCTGGAAAATTCCCCAAGAAGTCAATGCAAAATACTAAAAACTAATGAAGATGAATTACATAAGATAGGAGTAAATGGAAGAATTAGCATATCTGTGTAAAGGGAATTCCATAAGTAGAAAAGCAGTAATTCAAAAAACAATTTGAAGAAATCACCTTGAATTTAAGAAAGTTGAGCAGTGTCTTAGTTTTCTGCCTATGTGTCAAATAACACACATTAGATTGGCTAAAACAACAGAAATTTGTTGTGTAATAGTTTCAGAGCCTAGACAGATTCCTTCCTCCGAGGCTTGGTAACATTCTGGCTTCCCTAAAATCCGTGGGTTCCTTGGGTTCCTGTTATATGGCAATGAAGATGGCTGGGATCTCTCCTTTCTCTTCCAGGTTTTATGTTCTGGCTTCTAGCACCTTCCCCCACTTTTTTTTTTTAATCTTCTAATAACAGGATTAAGTCTAATACTGACTCATTTGGCCATGCATTAAATAAAATGGTATCCTCAAAATATCTTATTTACAATGGGTTCACAGTTACAGGAAAAGAATTAAAATAAGAATATGCCCCCCAAGGTACATAATTCAAGCAACAACCAAAAGCAGCAATCAATTGAATGAGAAAATGACCTTGAATTTAAGGAAGACATAATTATTGAGATAAGCATTCATTGTCCATTGATATCCACTGTTATTCAAAATAGTTGAAAATGGCACAACACCTAATATACATTAGTAAAATGTATGAAAGCTTAGACTTGAAATGTAGAGTTTCTCCTGGGGTTGTCCTGAGACCTGAACTTTGCCCTTTTCCTAGAAGAAATGAGGCATAGTGAGTAGGGTCTTATGGAAGTGAGGTGATTAATAGACTTTTAACTCAGCTTGAACACACAGACACAGTGTATCCAGTTCTGGAAGCCGCAATTGAAGGAGACCTACTCAGCAGCTGGCAGAATCCCCACAATGGATCCCTGACCTATGGAGTGTAGCCTAATTTCGAGGAAAGGCCAATTGGAAGCCAGCAAACTGCATTTACCTAGCAAAATAGTAAACTAAAAGCAACAACACATTTCTAGAGGAATTGCAGAGATTTGAAACACCACCAAGGATTTGACGGATGCAGGGGTGATTATTCCCATCAGTGGTATTTTGAGATTAATTTATGAATAGCCAAAAAAGAAAGATTATGTTTGTAAACCAATGCATTCCTCTGGGTCTGATACCTTTTGATTATATTAAATTCAATTGAGGGAACCTTGATTAGATTACCTGTCAAGATTGCTTTGAGGGCTTTTTTATTTCACTGTGTCAGTGAGGCATGGCTCAGGTTGAATCCCTGCCCATTTGGTGGGTCTGATATAAAATGACACACAGACAGACAGACAGACACACAAGGAAGAGAGAGCTCTGTCATTTTTTTTTCTGGCCATGTAACAGAAAGAATTCTCAAACAGCTAAAGCCCCAGCAAGAGATGATCTATTTTGCCTGATAGCTGACAGCTGACCTTGGGAAGAGAGGGGAGACTGATATAGGAAGCCCTGAAAAAACAAGCCTACAGCTGAAATCAGGAAGAAGTATAGCAATTGACCCTGTGAGAGGAACCCAGACAGGAAGGCTGAAACCTCACAGAGACTGCCCATCGTCTTGCTTCAACCTGTGGCAGCTGACTTTGGTGAGAAAGGGCCTCTTATGGTACATTGAGTTGGAATGTCCCTGGCCTTGGGATGTAAGCTTTTAACCCAAATAAATATCCTTTATAAAAGTCAACAGATTTCTAGTACCTTGCATTGGCAGCCCTTTGGTAGACACCACTACATCACCATTCAAGTATCCTATACAGCCTCCACAGAAAAGAAATTTCTCTTGGAGTATGGCAGTAGATAACTGTAAACTTAACCAGGTGGTGACTCTAATTGCAGCTACTGTTTCATAAGTAGTAGTATATGATTGCTTGAGAAAATTAACACAATGTATGCTACCTGGTGTGCAGGTTTTGATATAGCACCTACTTTTTCTCTGAATGCATCTTAGTAAAGACAGAAAGAAACAGTTTTCTTTCAGCTGGCAATACACCTCCCTGTCCTATCTCAGAGATATAACAACTGCCCACTCCTATATCATAATCTGTTCCTCAAGTAATTTGATCACCTTTCCCTTCCACAACACATCGCCCTTGTCCAGTACTTTTGTTACATTATATTGACTGGACCTAGTGAGCAAGAAGTAGCAACTAATTTATGATAATTGGTAAGAAATTTTCATATCAGAGGATGGGAAATAAATCCAAGAAAACTCATATGAAATTTCTAGGTGTCCAGTGTTGTGGGGTAAGTTGAGATAACCCTTCTAAGGTGAACGATAATGTGTTGCCTCTGGCCATCCCTACAACCATAAAGGGCACAGCATCTAGTTGCCCTCTTTGGATTTTGGAGGCAATAGATCCCTCATTTTGGTATGCTATTCCAGCACATTTATCAGGTGAACTGAAATGCTACTAATTTTTAATTGGTACCAGAATGACAGGCTTCTTAATATAAACCGCAAAATTTAACACTTGACCATCCAGCTCTAGACATTTCCATTGATATTCACCTTCTTGAATTAGATAATCATTCCAGGAGGTAATAACCACAATACACACATCATAATTAGACTTAGACTTGATCCACTATTATCTTTTTTGATTCATTTTAAACATACTTAATCATTTCTTTCCTCCTCTTAAGACTCTAAGTTCCATATACATGTGGAATTTGGGGAAGGGAAAAACAGTTGCTGACATCTTCATCACTTATACCTAATTTCTGTAATGATACTCTACACCTGAAAACTTGGATTTCTGCTGCACATGGGATGATGATGCATTATGTGTATATCATTCATTCTCTTAATGGGGGTCATGATAAAAAGAAAGAATAATAGAAGTGAGTTTAGGTCCACTCATATTTGCAAACTTGGTCAACTTTTATTCATTTTCTAAGCCTTAGTTATACCCTTCATATGTGTGTTGTTGGAGTGGATGACATTAGATGATTTTGCAGGTGCCATCCAATATATACAACTTGAAGATTCCTGCATAAATGAAGAATACACCTCATGAAATAAAGATGATCTTGGCTAATGTCCCAGTTTTAAGTCTTTCTCACTAGTTTCTTAGTCCAATATTCTTTATTTATCCCTAGTATAAGGGCCTCCCTGAGTGGATTGAAGACAGTTTTGCATAGTTTAAAAGGGTGAAAGAAAACATCAAAAGATAATATATGTATGATGGACAGTGAAGATCAACAAATTTCACCCAGAAATTACATCAATTTACCTATGTGCCTTCTTGAGCTCAGGGTCTTTCACAAGGTAGGAAATTTTCCATCCTGCATATTTACAAAGAGAATCAATTGTATATTCATGAGGAGTTTTTAAATGAAGCCATAAATACAGTCATAGAAATGCATTTATAGGATTGAAAGATGTTCACCATCCAACTTGAAAGTTTGAAGTACTGGAATACACCCATCATAGGGTACAAAGGGTTAATAATCTTATGCATTTATACATAACTTCCATAACTATCTTGTCAATAGTATGCTTGTATTGAATTTCCTTCTTTTAGCAGTGTAGTTTTTTCAACATAAAGACTTAAAATGTGCAACAATGCTTGCAATATTTTCTGGCATTGTTGTTTATTGTAATAATGTAATCCTCAAAAAATGGTAGTGCCAAGGATCTTTCTCAATCCATGCGAGGTGTGCCAATCATGATAGGTTTCTTAAAGCAGAACACAAACTCCAAACCATGCATTACTTAAAATTTGCCCTGATAAAAGGACACTAACATCCCCTATATGTAGGATCAGGAAGTACAAATTTATTTCCAGAATGTCAGAACTGGAAGAGATGAGATCATCTTATCTATTGCCTTTTTCACAGGCTCAGTAAGTAAAGCAGAGAGTGAGTGACAGGTCTTGTCCCTTTGAGTTTGCAACATCACATGACAGCACATCAACCTTCTGTATCATTTGCATTTGTTGAACTTAAAAATGTGTGAGAAGAATGAGAGGATTCAAAGCGCTCAAATATCCACAGCTTCATTTCTCTTCATACAGCCTCTCTTGGCACCACACTTTCCTCACGGTGTTCTTCACATCTGTGTTTTTCAGTGAATGGCTCAGGGGGTTAAACTTCAGGGCCACCATGGTGTAAAATAGGACCAACACCTCGTAATCACTGACAGAATCCACATGTGGACATAGGTTAAGGAAATGCCAATTTAATAATGAGATACTTTATCATGCATCATTTTCATGAAAATAAAATGAAAAAGCCTGTCCATATAAAAGTTTGATGATGTTTCAGGAAATCAACATATCTCTTGAAACTTCCTTATATTCATTGTTGCCTTGTTCAAATTTGGAAAATAGAAGTGATCTAAACAGCTAATGATAATAAAATGTCAATAACATGATACATACATATTATGGAAAATAAGTCAGAAAATTTAATTTTGGATCTATATGGCACATCTAAATGGATAAATCACTAAGCTATATTGTTGGGCAGAAACCATTAGGCACACCATGATAATCACAGTGTTATAACCCAATATGTTATAAAGTCTCTCCAAATAATGGCTTTCACCCCTGAGCACAATATTAGCTGTGGGCATTTTATATGTGCCCTTTATCATGATGAGAAATTTTCCTTCAATTCCTTTCCTTTGGAATTTTGATTAAGAAAATATTCTGAATTTTGTCAAATTTCTTTTCTATCAATCTAGAGGATCATGTAATTTTTCCTCCTTGATTTTTTAATTTGGTATGTTATGCTGACTGATTTTCTTATGTTGAACCACCCTTGTATGCCTGGGATAAAACCCACAGGTTAATGGTATATTTTAATAATTCTTTTAATGTGTTGCTGGATTTGATTAGTGAGTAAGTTGTTGAGGACTTTTCTATCTGTGTTCATTAGGTAAATGTGTCTGTAATTTTCCTTTTTTTTTTTTTTGTAATACTTTATCTGGCTTTGGTATTAGGGTGATATTGGCTTCATATAATGAGTTTGGCAGCATTCCCTCTTGTTCAATTACTTGGAAGAGTTTGCATAAACTTGGTATTAGATCTTTAAATGCCAGGTAGAATTCACCTGGGAAACCATCTGGCACTGGGCTTTTCATTTTAGGGATTTGTTTGATGTCTGTTTTAATCACTGTATTTGTGATAGGATTGTTGGGGTCCTCTATTTCTTCAAGTGTCAGTGGAGGTTTTTCATATGGTCTTAACAATTTTTCCATTTCATCTACCTTGTCAAGTTTGTTGAAATACAGTTTCTCATATTATCTTTCATCTCATTATCTCTTTTAATCCTGTTGGGTCAGTAGTAATGTCCCCATTTTCATTTCAGATTTTATTTATTTGCATC
>JAQZBX010113081.1:0-10138 GCA_029593785.1 Cabassous unicinctus | reverse complement strand
CCTGAAAATATTTTTATTAAGAACAAACTTTTGTATAAGAAAATATGCATCTGCATTTTCACCAGTTAATTGGTTTGCCTGTTATTTTGTGTTCTGTCAGAAGGAAAGGAATAGAAGAATTCATGATGGGCAAATATTATGTATAATGAAAAAACATATAGGCTAATATAGTTTATTCTGGGTTCAAAATATAGCTTGAGAAAAAGGCTTTCTTTTAAATTGAGATTATCCAAACCTGTTTTCAGTGCATGTGAAAAAATTTGATTATTTAGAGCGTATAAAGGGATCTTGTCATAATTTTACATTAAAACTGTAGAACAGAACTAGAAAAGTAGAGAATTAAAAAGTAGAAAGCAGTATTTCCCTAATATTTGTGCAAGACTTCATGTCTCTTAACACATGGATGTATTCCTACATTTATAATGAAGAAAAATTGTGAAAGAGACAATAATGGGCTTAATTATTTGATGGATTTAGTATAGTATGTTTAGATACCATAAATTGAAAAATTATAATATTTTAGGCACTGTGATAAATATTGCATATGCTCAATCAGTTTATCTTCAGCTCAATCAACAAAAATATTTACAAAAATTTTACCTTTAAATTTGAATTTACAAAGATCAAATTTTTATAGAAAGTAGAGTGATTTGCATTTCAGGTGATTTAGACCCAAAGTTATATACAAAGACACATACACACATAAATGCACCATACACAGGCACACACATACACACATATACATACTAACCATAAAACTCACTTCTATAACATTTTATATTTCTTTAGAATGCCCAGGTGTCCTTCTGACTGGGTCCTTTTACTTTTCTGTGACTGTGCTACAAAAATAGCACATAGATGTGGAATGCTTCTGAATCTTGCATGGCTCTTCCATCCAAAATTCTGAACACCTTGAATTAAAAGGCACAGGAGTTGACCCAAAATGAATAACTTCCATAGGCATTATACAGAAGCCAATGCATGTGTAATTATATTAAATACCTGCAGAAATAAAACCCATACTATTATGGTGGTCATATGGACTTTTTAAAGCTTTTTTAAAATTTTGCTTATATGGTGTTTTGTGTTCCTAAGTATCATTTTGTGTTACTAGTCATAAGCTAATATTAGGGAAATGGTTAAGAGCAGGAAAACACCACAAAGCATTATCTTTTTTTTTCTTTATTTAGTTTGCCCTTTTTTGCTCTGTTGGTATTTTTTTTTTCTGGGGTGGGGAGAATAAGAGTGTCAGTTGAACCTAAAAGAAACAGATTGGCATAATATTAATCCTTTGTTCAGTTAGATGGTTCTCTGGGTCCAGGCAAAGGACTTAAATATTTTATTTTACTTTATATTATTTTATCACTTTTCATCACCTATTTCCATCCCTCTTCAACCCATCTGGACACCCACTACATTCTATTTCACAGATGTTAGACTTCCATTCTAAATAGACCTCAGGTATTCCACATTCCTTGCATTTTTCTTTCAGCTGTCTGCATCAATTGAAAATAATATACTCTTTAAATACATTGTCACCAATAAAGTCTCATTAATACACTAATTAAAGAAGATAATTAAAGGTAGTTGTTTTGGATGTTGTGTGGAAGTTTTTCGGGTGATGAGATATAGACACAGATAGTCAGCCAGGCAAGAATGCAGGAAAAGACAACTTTTTTTTGCTTTTTTAAGTTTTTTCTTGAAATTTATCATTCATACATGAACTTACAAAACAAGCATGCCTATCATCTTACAGGGCTCCATATATTACCCTATCACCAACAACTTACATTGATATGACACAATTTTTAAAAACTATGAAAAAGCATCTTCAAAATATTACTACTAACAATAGCCATCATCATACATCAATTAGACTAGCAGCTATTAAAAAAACAGAAGGCTAAAAATGTTAGAGAGGATGTGGAGGAATGGGAACCCTCATCCACTGCTGGTGGGAATGTAGAATGGTGCAACCACTGTGAAGGACAGTTTGGCAGTTCCTCAGAAAACTTATTATAGAACTGCCATACCAGAAAGCAATTCCAGTGCTGGGTATGTACCCAGAAGATCTGAAAGCAAGGACACGAACAGATATACGCACACCAATGTTCATAGTGGCTTTATTCACTATTGCCAAAACTTGGAATCAACTCAAATGCCCTTCAACAGATGAAAGGATAAACAAATTGTGGTATATACATACAATGGAATGAAGACATATTTATTATTATTTAAAAGTGTATGGAGTGTGAGAAAAGAGAATGAGGGCAGTGCAGGGGTGCAGGGCTTACAAAGCTTCAGCTCCCATGACCTCCAAGGAGGTGAGCCAGAAAGAAAAGTAGAAAACTAGATTGGAATCCAGAGGGGAGGTTCTCACTCAAAAGCGGAACTCATGACTAAGCTGGGCAAGATGGCAAGCCCCCAAAAATAATTTCTTTTTTGCCATTATTGTAGTTGTCTCTACATTCTCTTGTTATAAGACCCTGACTGATAAAAGTACTTAATATAGCCTCAATATGTATTCTGCAATGTTGAATAAAACTACGTGATGAAACAGATACACTTACAATGGAAGAATTAAATTCTCCTTTATCAGTTATTGATAAGTAAAGCAGGTATTAAATCAGTGCATAATAAATGAAAGAGACAGAAAAATTTTAAAGGATATTTAGCCATATATATATATAAAACTATAAATGCAACAACTAAAGAATACATATTTTTGAATGCAGAGAAAGATAATTTTTATGTGATCACTGTTAGACTATTGAAGGAGCCTCAATAAATTTTAATGAAGCCAGAGTATAAAAATTTCTGAGCACAATGAATGTAAGGTAAATTATTTTATATATATATAGAAATGAAATTAAATTATACCATGCTAAACATCTAACTAAAAACCTAATTTGTTAAGAAATAAACCATACTAGAAAAATTTAAAATATGTATAAGTGAATGATAATGGCTATGCTTTCATTCCATCCTGTAAAGGGCTTTGAAGTTGTCAATTCCACCCTCAAAATAAGAAAAATCTGACCTCTGAAAATCACATCATTCAGGGAATAGAAATCTGTTCTGGAGAAATAGGCAGATTCAAGGAATCAGAGGTTTTCTGGAGCAGAAACCACAGCTGGAGTCAGCCTTGGGTAGGAAAACTAAAGGATAATTGACTAAATATTGGGGACTGAACATGGACCAGATTGAGAGATAAAAATCTCATGGAGGGGTAGGGAGGAATAGAATAGATGGAACAAGGGACATTTTGAGATGATGGAAGTATTCTACATGATCTTGCAATGATGGATACAGGCCATGCTAAATTTCATCAAAATTTATAAAAGCATATGGTCTAAAACGTAAACCATAATGTAAATCATTGACAATGGTTAGTAACTATGTTTCAATCTTTGTACATCAATTGTAGCAAATGTACCATAACATATAAAATGTTATTAATAGGGGAAAGGGGAAAAGGGAAAAATGTTGGGTATATGGGAATCCTCTATATTCTGTGCATGACTTTTCTGTAACCTAAAACTTCTTTGAAGACAAAATGAAAAAATTAAGACACTGGAGGAATAAATGGAAGAAAATGTCACTGTATATATAAGACAACAGATCTTACAGTAATGAAAGACATAATGTCAAACTTTTTAAAAGATATTTTTCATTATTTTTTATTATTCCAAATTTTCTAATTTTTTTGTATTTTACTTCTTATTTTTAAAACTATCATTATTATTTTATTTTCTTATTAATTGCATTTTCTTTTTTTGTTGGGTTCATTTTTGAAGAAGTTTTAGATCACAGAAGTGTTACAACTGTGGCAGGGGAGGTTCATTGGTGTGGAGTGTCAGTGATGGGGGATACTTGGGAGAAGGTTCACCTGGGGCATACATATAAGGCATATAAATGTGTTCAAGTGTTCATGGGGCATTGTCATGGTGGGTGGAGATTCACACAATAACTGACAGAATATCAAATTCCCATCATGGGAACTCTGCCACATTCCCTAATGTAACAGCAAGAATCTTCTGAATACAGGGGCAATGGCTAGTGAAGGCGGATGATCCATTGCTGGGCCCTTGATATTGATGACTGTACTTATAAACCTGTACTTTTGAAATTGAAACTTAGCCTAATATTATAGGGTGCCTAAGAGTTACCTCCTGAGAGCTTCCTTGTTGCCCAAATTTGGACTCTCTCTAAGCCAAACTCAGCATATAAATGCATTACTTTCCCCCCCACATGGGACATGATTCCCAGGGATGAGCTTCCCTGGCACCGAGGGATTACTATCAAGCACCAACTAGCAATGTAACTGGAGAAAGATTTTGACACAGAGAGGGAAAGGGTAAAGACAAATGGGTTTATATGGCTAAGAGACTTCAAAATGAATCAGGAGGTCATTCCAGAGGTTATGCTTATGCACGTCTCAGCAGGATCTCATTGACTACCAAAGTAAATACTACCTCAAGTGGCAGGGCTCCTGAGGGCTCTGGAGACATCGAGACACTATAGTCAGAGTAGATAACACAGGAGTTTGGTGCCTTGCCAGTGGGCCCTAGTTTGGAATTTATGATCCCCAGTGTGACAGAGTTGGACTCAGTTGTGGTTTCCCTACACATGGCTCTTCTGACCCTTATATTTGAACCTATAATTAGTACTAGAGTTGATAGGTGTACATCCAAAAAATTTAAATCTTTGAGTTTTCCACATACCAGCTGGGCCCTGAATCTCAATGGAGTTGCAACACCTACTCTCCAGTTAATTGGACTCACTATCAAGGACAACTATCAAGGAGATGATGATGGAAAACAACCATCCCAAGGAAAAAAGAGAGTCTTCAACTGCAAGCAGGAGAGGCCTATCCATCTGCCTTATGGCATTTGAAGCTCCCTCTGAACTATAGGTGGAGTGGGCATCACCATCCCAGAATCCTTAGGATTGGGGAATGAACTATGGACTAAAGTAGACTTACTGGTATTCTACTATAGACATATTGTGATTCTAGCAATGTAAGAACTTATATCATTGATGTGGAGGCAGTTGCCCTGGAGGTTATGAGGGCAGGGAGAGGGAAAAACAGTTGTAATGTGGGGCATTTTTGGGACTTGGGAATTGTCCTGAATGACATTGCAATGACAGATACAAGCCATTATATACCTTGTCATAACCTACAAAATTGTGCGGGGGAAAGTGAAAACTTCAATGTAAACTATAATCCATGCTTAGTGGCAATGCTCCAAAATGTGCTCATCAATTGTAATGAATGTACCTCACTAATGAAGGATGTTGTTAATGTGGGAAAATGTGGGAGGTGTAGGGAGTGGGGCATATAGGAATCCCCTCTTTTTTATGTAATATTTATATGATCTAAGTATATTTTAAAAAATAAAAAGTATATTTTTAAAAAAATCTCATGGAAGCTCATGTTAAGGGTTCCCCCCATACTTTCTTGAGTCTTACTTCCAGGAACCCTTCTAATAGGCATGTATCGGTATCACTAAAATTTTAATTTGCATTCACTTAATTACTATTGAGGCCTAGTATCTTTTCACATATATGCTGTGTGTATATATTCCTTGATGAAGTGCCTATCCAAAAAATTTGTTTAATTTTTATTGGATTATTTCATTTTTCTTAAGTGTTGAGTTACATTTATATATCTTGATTAATATTTCTTTGATAACTATATGCTTTTCAAATATTTTCTCCTAGTGAATAACATTGTTTTCATTCTATTACTATTTTCATTCTTACAGCAAAACTTTTCCTTTTGTTGAGATCCAATTTATTATGTCTTTTCTTTTAAGGATCATGCTTGTGTATTGTAGCTAACAACTTTTTGCCTAATCCAAGACAATGAAGTTTTTCTCCTATAGGAATTATTTAAACTTTCCTTTATACTTTTGTTGCTGGATGTTCTTGGATTTCTTGGCTAGGCTACCAAAAAATGTATTTTAAATGCAAGCCATATTAGTTAGGCCAGTAATTTATTAAGAAAACAAGAGAAGAGAAATGGGAGAAAATATCAGATTATGAGTCCCATGTATACTTGCATGAGGTTTCAGGCAGGGTAGGGAAAGGGCTGAACAGGGGAAGAATAGGGCAAGGAAAAAGGAAAAAGCACTGATTAAACTTTCGCACTTGCTTTTTTAGTATCAATTATTCCACCCCTTTGTCAATGGATGAGGGAAGAATCCCAGCTGTTTGCTGTATTGATTGATTACCCCACTTGTCAATTCCCCAGAAGGGCCCAATGATAAAGCCCCTTGAGAACATCAAGGCCTTTTCCTTGATCTTGGAGGAAGTCCCATTCCAAATGTGGAATGCTTGTGAGGTTCTTCCAGCAGGCATCTGGTAAGGTCTTTCCTTCAGGGGACATCCCATGGCCATGTGCTTTCATGGCCACATTTTTTTATGCCAGGTTGCAGATTCACCTCTTATTCCATAATCTAGCCTGCCTCACATTTATATTTTCATAGACATCTATCAACCATTTTGAAGTAATTTTTTTATGAAGTGTATTGTTTAGGTTCAGGTTAATTTTCTGTTCTACCACATTTGGCTCTAAAGACTATCACCTCTCCATGTAATTGCCTATACTCTTTTGCTGAGATTTATTCAAACATGTGTGTACATCTAATTTTGAACTCTCTAGGCAGTTGCATTGACCTAGTTGCCCATTTCTAAGAAAATACCACACTGTTCTGAATCTTATTGCTTCATAACATGCCTTGATATGATAGGGCAATTTCTACAAATAAGTTCTATTATGCTGTTTTGCATGTTGTTCTAGATCCTTTCACATATAAATGATAGAATTAGGTTGTAAATTACAAAAAAAAAAAAATGCTTGCTTGGTTTTTTTTGTAGGCATCACATTGAATCTATAAAATAATTTGGGAGGGGAGAGAATATCTTAAAAATGTTGAGTATGTCATTTATGAATAGGGAATGTTACTCTATTTATAAGATGCTATTTAATTTCTCTCATCAAAGATCTATAGTTTTCTGTGTAGATGTCTTGCACAGATATTGTAGCAATTATTGAATAGTAAATATTTGATTAAGTGTTAAGAATTTTGATACTATTAAAATTTTGGTGTCTGATTTTGCTAAAAGTGAAATCTTTATGTTCAGTTTTTCTGTATTGATCTTATGTCACAGTAACCTGCTAATATAATTTAATTTTTAAAAAAGCACCATTCTGACTGGATAGGAAGAAGTAAAACTGTCTGTATTCATTGGTTATATCATTGTCCATATAAGAAATTCTAAAACTAGCAAAGAAAACTACTATGTTTGATAATTATCAGAGAAATTATGACCTAAAAGAAATAGTTCCTTTGTCTTGATGATATTTTTAGGGGTGCTATTATTTCTTCTTATGGTTGGTAGAATTCACAGTGCAGCCATATGAGCAGGGGGCTTCCTTGTGTGAAGTTTTATAACTACAAATTCATTTTCTTTAGGAGATATAGGCCTATTGAGATGTTCTATTATTTAATTTTATGAGCTTTTAAAATTTTTATTATTCAAACATTTATCCATTCTATCAAATTGTTAAATTTATTGTCTTAATGTATTCATAATATTCCCCTATTTTCCTTTTAGAATCTGTAGAATGTGTGATGAGATCACCTCTCACATTAAGAGACAGAAAATCTTGGTAATCATTGACCTAAGAATCCTAGGACTCAACATCAATGATATAAAAGGAAATTAAATGCAAAAAAATACAAAGATAAGGATATTTTTTATGAAAAAAGAGAAGAATTCTATGAAATAGAAAACTGTCTTAAAGGAGATCAGTAATCTTTTCTTTGGAAAGTTTAACAATATGAAGAAACCCTTACATGATCAATTAAGTGAAAAGAAGAGAGAGAGAGAAATGCAAAATATCTATAAAATGGAACTCATATATTGATGTTAGTAGTGCAAACTTGCAAAAACATTGTGAAAGGCTATTTCACATTATTTATAAAGTCTACCACAAACTATGATCCAGCAATTTCACTACTAGTTGCTGACTTGCAATATTACAAATTTGCATAACTAGGACCAAACATTTTCAATTAGATTTCATTTGGGAACTATATCTATTGTTATGAGGAAAATAAATTGTATGAGCATATTTTCACACTTCTAACATGATTTCTCTTTTTTGTAATCAATTTCAAAGAGCAGATGAGCAGATTAAACTCAAAGAGCAAAAATAAATCATCCTTGGTTTTATTATGGGGTTGCAAATCCATTTCAGGATTCTTCTGAATAGCATTCTCTCTGATGGCAGGGGTCTCTCCTCTGACCCTTCCTCAAGAAACATACAGGTAGCCTCCATGTCATATACATGCAGATAGACTTATCATACATACATGGAACACACACATATACATTTTTCTTTGCTTAAAAGTCCAAATATTCCTTGGTAAACAATATATTAATCCAAATCAACAGAACTATGAATAACTAACTAATAAAAGCTTATTTCCTTTGGAATAGACAAAAGCATTTTCAATTACATTCCAGAATCTTCTCTGGTTCTAACGGGAGTAAGTTATTAAGTAGATGTGTGAAATTCCCCAAGAGGTGAAATGTCATAAAAGGAATTCTTGGCATTAAGGCAAACATTGCTCTCTCTATGGTTTTCCTGAATCTTCTGCTGGGTGAGGGGCAAGGGTAACATAATCAGGGAAGGGTTGTGTGGAAGTAAGGAAGTCATTCTGCTGATAAATGACAAGTGCCTGGACAGGGAGAAAGTTTGGAAAGGTGGGAACCAAGGCACAGAGTGAGATTGGTTTATGTGCTTTATAACATTTGAGGGTAAGAATTAAATGAGATAGTAGTGCTTCCTTGGTGTAAAAAATCAATTAAAAGGATTTTGCCAGGAGGCCGGTAATCTGGTGATTTTTATTCACTCTGATACACACTTGGGAATATATGTTAAAGTGTTTGGCCATTCACACATCACTTATTGCATTATTAATGTATGATTGTTAGTGACACAGGATATGTTCACATATGTGTGAACAATATAAATAGTCAAAGAGCAAAGATGTTCCTTTTTTTATGTGTCTTATTTCACAAATCTATTGTGGAATAATTTTACAGTGGGATTAATTGTGTGTTTTATTCAATTTTACCTATAGTGATTAAAGAATGTTTTAACATTAATTGATGATGCAGAAACATTTTATTCCTGTTAATTAGGTTATTTAGATAACCAGTTAAATTTATTTAATTAAAATAGAACTCTTCTTTTGCATATTTTTAAATATATCCCCTTATGAATAGAGTCAAATTGCATGAACTATTGCCTCTCTTAATTTTCTGCAACTGAAGCCTCAGGAAATGGAAATGTTTAAAGCACCACAGTTTGAATTAATGATCTTTAATTTGGTAGAGCTTTCTAATTTTTGCCTTGCGAGCAAGCATTGACAAATCAGTTCTTTCTCTGTACTTTATGCTTGAGCCTTTTTAAGATCATATTTTAAAGGTTTTGTCCTGTATGTCAACATTTTCATCTTCTTTTGTTTTTTTCCTGTATTTTTATTCTCTTCCTTTCAAGTGTCATCATTTCTTGTTTCTTTGTTTGCCTTGTACTTTCTTGTTGCAGCCTATACATTTTAATAGTTTCAGATTTAATTCTGGGATTTTCCCTGAGATGTCTCTTTCTTGGTTTTGTAACCAGCTAGTGATAAAACAGATTTTCTTGAGCTTCAACCTTCCTGTCAAGAAAGTATACCCAAGGCAAATGGAGTATGCAGGATTTTCTCTGTCTTGTTGGGCCTGTGTCTTGTCCTGGGCTTGTGCTTCTTAGTTGTTTTGGAGTTTCCCTGTTTACAGGTGTTTGTTCTCTGTTTCTCAGGAGACAGACCTCCCTCTCCCAGCTATTTGAAGCTGGCAGAACTTTGTCCCAGAGTGTCTGCCTCTGTAGTTTCTTACCCTCCCTTCCTTGGTTCAAGCTGCTTTTTCCTGGAAGGCACACTCTTGGATAAAGGTCATGCTGGAGAAGACTCTCCCATGCAGCCTTTCCCAGCCAAAACAATGCCAGAGATCCACAAAGGGGACACAGACCAGCTCCAATGTGCCCTGGGAAGGATCAGGAAGAGTAACAAAAGCTTTTCCA
>JAQZBX010113080.1:0-10138 GCA_029593785.1 Cabassous unicinctus | reverse complement strand
TCTCACAGTGGGTCCAGTGGGTCCCCGGACCCATTCTGTGGTTATTTCCCCAGTTCCAGAATGCATAATTGGAATAGACATACTCAGTAACTGGCAGAATCCCCACATTGGATCCCTGACTTGTGGAGTGAGGGCTACTACGGTTGGAAAGACCAAGTGGAAGCCTGTAGAACTGCCCCTGCCTAGCAAAATAGTAAATCCAAGGCAATACCAGATTCCTGGAGGTATTGCAGAGATTAGTGCCACCATCAAGGATTTGAAAGATGCAGGGATGGTGATTCCCAACATATCCCCATTTAACTCTCCTATCTGGCATGTGCAGAAAACAGATGGATCTTGGAGGATAATAGTAGATTATTGTAAACTTAACCAGGTGGTGACTCCAATTGCAACTGCTGGCCCAGATGTGGTATCATTGCTTGAGCAAATCAACACTTCCCCTGGTACCTGGTATGCAGCTGTTGGTCTGGCAAATGCTTTCTTCTCAATTGCCATTAGTAAGGACCACCAGAAACAGTTTGCTTTCAGCTGACAAGGCTATACCTTCATTGTCCTGCCTCAGGGGTATATCAACTCTCCAGCCCTATGTCATAATATTGTCCGCAGGGACCTTGATCATCTCCCCTTCCCACGAGACATCACACTGGTCCATTATATTGATGATCTCACGTTGATAGGACTTACTGAGCAAGAAGTAGCAAAGACTCTAGATTTATTGGTAAGGCATTTGCGTGAGAGAGGATGGGAGATAAATCCAACAAAAATACAGGGTCCTTCCACCTCAGTGAAATTTCTAGGTGTCCAGTGGTGTGGGGCCTGTCGAGATATCCCGTCTAAAATAAAGGATAAGCTTTTGCACCTGGCCCCTCCTATGACCAAAAAAGGGGCACAATGCTTAGTTGGCCTCTTCGGATTTTGGAGACAACACATTCCTCATTTGGATGTGCTACTCCAGCCCATTTACCAAGTGACCAGAAAAGCTGCTAGTTTTCATTGGGGACTGGAACAAGAGGAGGCCCTGTGACAGGTCCAGGCTGCTGTGCAAGCTGCACTACCACTTGGACCATATGATCCAGCCGATCCAATGGTGCTGGAAGTTTCAGTGGCAAATAGAGACGCTGTCTGGAGCTTTTGGCAGGCCCCTATAGGGAAATCACAATGCAGACCCTTAGGATTTAGGAGCAAAGCCTTGCCATCCTCTGCAGATAACTACTCCCCTTTTGATAAGCAGCTTTTGGCTTATCAAAAGCTGGGCCTTAGTAGAGACTGAATGCTTAACCATGGGCCAACAAGTTACCATGAGACCTGAGTTGCCTGTCATGAGCTGGGTATTGTCTGACCCACCAAACCATAAAGTTGGGCATGTACAGCAGCACTCCATAATAAAGTGGAAGTGGTATATATGAGAAAGGGCTTGAGCAGGTCCTGAAGGCACAAGTAAGTTACATGAGGAAGTAGCCCAAATGCCCATGGTCACCACCCCTGCCATGTTACCTTCTCTTTCCCAGCCCACAGCTTTGGCCTCTTGGGGAGTCCCTTACAATCAGTTGACTGAGGATGAGAAAACTCAGGCCTGGTTTACAGATGGTTCTGCATCATATGCAGGTACCACCCGAAAGTGGACAGCTGCGGCACTGCAGCCCTTTTCCGGGACATCCTTGAAGGATAGCGGTGAGGGCAAATCCTCCTAGTGGGCAGAACTTTGAGCAGTGCACCTAGTTGTTCATTTTGCTTGGAAGAAGAAATGGCCAGAGGTGCATGTGTACACTGATTCATGGGCTGTTGCCAATGGTTTGGCTGGATGGTCAGGGACTTGGAAGGAACATGATTGGAAAATTGGTGACAAGGAGGTCTGGGGAAGAGGTATGTGGATAGACCTTTCTGAGTGGTCAAAAAACATGAACATATTTGTGTGCCATGAGAATGCTCACCAGAGGGTGACTCCAGCAGAGGAAGAGTTTAAATAATCAAGTGGATAAGATGACCCGCTCTGTGGCTAATGCTCAGCCTCTTTCCCCAGCCACTCCTGTCATTGCCCAATAGGCTCATGAACAAAGTGGCCATGGAGGTAGGGATGGAAGTTATGCATGGGCTCAGCAACATGGACTTCCCCTCACCAAGGCTGACTTGGCTACAGCCACTACTGAATGCCCAATCTGCCAGCAGCAGAGACCTACATTCAGCCCCAGATATGACACCATTCCTCGAGGTGACCAGCCTGCTACCTGGAGGCAGGTTCACTACATTGGGCCACTTCTACCATGGAAGGGGCAGCAATTTGTTTTAACTGGAACAGACACATACTCTGGCTATGGGTTTGCATTTCCGGCACGCAATGCTTCTTCCAAAACTACCATCTGTGGACTTCCACACAGCATTGCTTCTGATCAAGGAACCCATTTCATAGCAAATTATGTGTGGGAATGGGCACATGCCCATGGAATTCACTGGTCTTACCATCTTCCCCATCATCCTGAAGCAGCTGGATTAATAGAATGGTGGAATGGCCTTTTGAAGACTCAATTACAGCGCCAACTAGGTGGCAATACCTTGCGGGCTGGAGCAATGTTCTCCTGGAGGCTGTGTATGCTCTGAATCAGCGTCCTCTCTATGGTGCTGTTTCTCCCATAACCAGGATTCATGGATCCAGGAATCAAGGAGTGGAAACGGGAGTGGCACCACTTACTATTACCCCTAGTGACCCACTAGGAAAATTTTTGCTTCCTGTCCCTACAACCTTAAGCTCTGCTGGTCTACAGGTTTTAGTCCCAAAAGGAGGAGTGTTGCCACCAGGGAATACAACAATGATTCCATTGAACTGGAAGTTAAGACTGCCACCTGGCCACTTTGGGCTCCTCTTACCTGTGAATCAACAGGCAAAGATGGGAATTACTGTACTGCCTGTGGTGATTGATCCGGAAATAGGACTACATCTACATAATGGGGGTAAAAGAAGAGTTTGCCTGGAATGCAGGAGATCCTCTAGGGCGTCTCCTAGTACTGCCATGCCCTGTGATTAAAGTCAATGGAAAATTGCAACAAACCAATTCAAGCAGGACTAACAATGGCCTAGAATCTTCGGGAATGAAAGTTTGGGTCACCCCACCAGGCAAAGAACCACAGCCAGCTGAATGCTTGCTGAAGGTAACAGGAACATGGAATGGGTAGTGGAAGAAGGTAGTGATAAATATGAACTTCAACCACATGACCAGTTACAGAAACAGAGGACTGTAATAGTCATGAACACTTCTTACTTGTTTTGTTATGAGTATGATTGTATATGTACACAAAACGAATTTCTTTATTTTCTTCCCCAACCTTTTCCCCTATCATATGAAAAGTTGTATTAATTTCATGTCATAATATTTAAGGATGTCAAGTTTAAGAGTGAATATTACCCAAGGACTTGCACCCTATTCTGTGGGGAATTAATGCATTTCCGGTTGTACGCAGGGGAGTTGAACATTGTTAGGTGGAAACATATATGTATGCTTGTCTGTTATTGTTTTTACTTAGAGACTAAGTATGATTTAGGGTAATGTGTATGGTTGCTAAGTTGACAAGGGGTGGACTGTGATGGTTAGGCTAATGTGTCAACTCGGCCAGGTAATTGTGTCCAGGTGTTAGGTCCAGCAAGCACTGGGCTAATTGTAATACAAGAGCATTTGTGGACTTCGATCACCAGTGAGTTTACTGCATGGATGGCTGATTACATCTGCATCAATCAGGGAGATTGCATCAGCAATGGGTGCCGCTTTTATCCAATCAGTTGAATACCTTAAGAGGGGAAGTGATTTCAACATTCAGAGAGAATTTCCCAGCTTGTCTTTGAACAGCCAACTTCTCCCAGAAACTTGTCAAGGACGTTTCATCTGACTTTCATTGGAGCCCCTGGCTTGCAGCCTGCCTGTGGAACCTGGACTTGTGCATCCCCATCGTCACATGAGAGACTTTTATAAAATCTTATATTATTGATAGATATCTCCTGTTGATTCTGTTTCCAGAGAGAACCCTGACTAATACACCAAGTAATACAGTTTAGATTACTTACTGAAGAGTTGTAAGTAATTTTCAGTATTTTAAAAAGTAAAATTAAGTTATTTGGAAAACATCTCCTTCCCTGATGCTTGGTATTCAATGCTAAGTACTTACTGTACTCCAGAAGGAGAAAAAACATATGTCTGTTTCTCAAAAGATGTCTTCTGAATCTGAATAAGAAAAATAGATAATAATAATCTATCACGAGTCTATCATATAATGGGTCTGCTGGGAAAATGATGATGCATTAAGAGGGGATAAAAGTATGGACACTTTTTTCCTGTTTGTCGTGTTTTATATTATTTTTTTAATCTAGACACCATTTTCCTTTCAATCCTATGTATGCATAATTGCAATGGATAAGTGCATGAACAATAAAATGGAACATAGTCTTTGGAAACCCTGCATGCCATTAAGTTAGCCCAAATGGTATCTCTTCTCTGTACCCAAGATTGAATGAGGAGGACCTTCTGGGAACCAATGAAAATCCATTATAGCCTTCAGCTTGTATCAGAGTTTATATACATCTTATTTTGCCTACAGCATCTGAACTAATGCATGTACTTTGGTTTCAAGGAAATCTTTAAGTGATTTAATTTATAAACTAATTACTAAGGTGCAAAGTGATATGCCAAACACCAGGATTATTAGGACCTAAATAGTCTTCTGCTTATATGAATGACTGACGTCAAGTTGCTTAAATGATAACATAACTACCGAGAAGTTTCCACAGTGCCTCTTAAGTGCCAGACACTGTTTTGGCCCTTGATATACCCTTCCTCAGTGTTCCTCAAACTTGCCTGGGTGATAAAAATCATCCAGGATGCATGTTAAAAATTCCCGTACTTGGGCCCCTGCTCTAAAAATTCTGATTCAGTAAGTCAGAATGAGGCCAGGAATAAATAATTTCAAAAAGGATCTCACATAGTTGTTAAGGTTAGGCAAAATTGGGAAAACTTTTTTTTTTTTTATTTCTGAGAACAACCCTTTGAGCTAAGCAAAATGAACTTGTTGAAGCATTAGGTGACATACCCAAAGTCATACAGTTAGCAGATGACAGAAAGTTTAGTTCCACATGTCCCAACGCCTCCAAGTCTACTATCTTACTTTGCTCTTTTCTCAGCCATGGCAAGTACAGGATATTGGGATTATTCCCACTCCTTCTTATGTATGGGCAATAGATCAGGGGGCATATATAAAAGCAATAGACTTTTCTTAGTAACACCGTAAAAGCCACCTCTGCACATGCCCTCCCAGTAGGGGCACCTGAATACCTTTTGTGGCTTTTTTAAGCTTTTCTGCATAGGAACCTCTGCCTCTCCTCAGATTCCTAAGTAAACAATGTCAATATTTACCAAGAACTTCTAGGAGAAATGATAACACTGCAGGCAAATTAGAGCCAACTGTTGGGATGCAATGCCTTAAAAATATCAGGTTTGAGAGAATTTGAGAGAAAAGTAGATGAAAAGATTGGGTTCATATACACTGCTTCTTTGCATTGGCTACTACAACAATGCTGTCCTGTGTGGCTCCACTTTATTTTCTCTCATTTTTTATTTTCTTCTGCACTTGATTTTGAGCTCCTTTAGAGCAGGGATTGTTTCTAATTTATCTCTGGATTTCCAGGGGCTTGTATGGTGCAACATAATGAATGCACAATATGTTTGTTGTATGACTATATGAAATAATTAACTATGTGATCTTAAGCAAATAGCTTGATCTCATTTTGTCTCAGTTTCTCCCTCTGAAAGGTGTAAGTAATAATCATTTGCCATCTGGGGTTCTTTTGCTAGTGAGAGGAAGTATTTGGGAAGGCCCTGTAAACCATTAGACACTGTGTGTGAATGTAAGGGCATATGGATTATGTCTCATTCATCATCCTATCTGCTGTGTGGTACCCATCACAGTGCCTGGCCTAGAGTGGGTACTCAAATTGTGTTTAACAGTTAACCTTAACTTACCATAAGTGTGGCAGCCCAGTGCTCTATCTCATTTATTTCTTGCTTCAGCACAATAAAGTAGGTGCCAATATTGTCATTTAATAGATAAAATGTGAAGCCTAGGGAGAACAGCGACTTGCCCAAGGTGACATATAATGAGGAGTGGAGGAGCTTGGACCGAACCACATAGGTTTCATTTCAAAATCCTTTTTCCTTGGCAGTGAATGAGCAAGATAGAATTGAGACTGACAGAAAAAGGAGGAAAGGAAAAGGAAGAAATTGTGTAGGATAACAGCTCAGCTAATAAATACTAATCGATAGGCAATATAGAAAAAATGCCAAATAATTTTCCTAGGCATGAAACTGTTTAAATCCAGGATGTTTTCTTTAAAATAAACATGATCCAGAGCCTCAGTTCATTCTCCTCAAGAAAACAAAAATCAAACTAACTCTGTAATCAATTCCTCCAACAAATCTCACCACCAAAAGTATGATGGGTTTGTTGAAAGCTCTCAAAACTGTCAGCATCTACTTTGCTGGGTCCCATCTCATCTGATCATTTATTTGACAGAGGAACAGCTCTAGCTTCTGCAGTTTTCCTTAAATTGCTGAGATTTTTCCCCCAATTAAATCACCCAGTGACAGCACCAATTCTATTAGGCTTCTTTCTTAACTCGGTCAGAAGACAGAAAGATAACAAGGTAAGGCTTGTGACAATATAAATCATGTTAAGAACCATCACTCAGTGGCTTCGGATCCAAATCAAAGCTATGAAATACACGATGACATTGGATGCTAAAATGAAAAATACCAACCTTCTTTCTCTGGGACTCAGGCATTAATACTCAGCCACATTTTATATAACAATCTGCTCAGAGGATTAGTAAAACAGAGGCTGCAAAACCTGGAAATCCTCCTACCTACATTAAGCTAATTGAGTTGGAGACATCAGATTCATCACATTTGCAGCCCAGCCGGATTTACAAGCAACTGGCCCTGCACTGGAGCAGAAAGCGAAATGCTATGAGCTAGCTATTCTTAAAATTTCAAACCCAGCAACTCTGAGCCTATCAATATCTTAATGGTACAGAGGAAAGAAGAATACAATTCGAGTGCATCCCTGTGACCCTGATGAAAAAATAAATATCCAATATACATTTTGTGACTGACATTTTTATGAGACAGTCTAGCCACATATCAGAAATTTTCTGTGCTCAAATCCTATAGAAAATGCATCGTCATTTTAGTAATTGATGGAGTAAATTTGAAATCAGTTCTTGCTAGGAAAAAAATTGTCTACTCAGCATAAGGAAAACAATCTTATGACAGTTAAGATCCAAATTCAGAGAGGCAAGATATTGTAGGTCTTGGCTTGCATAGCTGGTAGAAAAGTTTGCAATACTAACTAATAACTAATAAACGTAGAAAATTGCTTAGCAGCATACATCAAAAATACCAAGGAGAATGGGATCATAGGCAGAGCTGTTCTGCAACTAGGGAACTCTCCTAAAGCAAAGGCCCCTCAATCCTTCTGTCCCTCTGGGGGACCATGTGGACCTGGGTGTATCTCACTGACACACTAGATTGGGAGGCTTCCTATTTTTTCTGACACTGGCAAAAGATTTCTCCTCAAGGACAAGCATTCCTTATCCCACCAGAAACTGTGAGACAGGGAAAATGAGAATCATAGAGATGGAAGGAAGCTTGAAATTTATTCCCTCTATAAAATCTTGAATTTGAGTCCGTAGTTTGTAGCCCTCAGTACATAGATGGGCTTTACATGGTCCCTATCATCCTGAAATTTTATGCAAAATTTTGTATATTTGTATATATCTATATCTATATTTCCCTGGGAAAGGGCTGATAGTTTTTATCAGTTTCTCAAAGGGGCGTATGACTTCATAAAAGGTTGAAAACACACTCAATTTCTTATCTGGTACCTGAATCATCTCTAAAATATCTCATTGAGGATTATTCAGCTTCTATACGAATAACTTCAGTGATAGGAAGCTCATTACCTTATGAGGCATCCATTCTATCACTGGACAGCTCTATTAAGAAAAGAAAGAAAGAAAACTTCCATGGCCTCCTTGTCCTCATTGCTCACTCTAGAGGTCTCAGATTCTACAACATTATGTAGAGTAGTTCCTTGTTTTAAACAATTTGAAGCCAGGAGCTACCACGTCCCCCTGAGCTGAGTCTGTTCTCCAAGGACAACATCACTCAAGCCTTTGAGATTCCCATTTTAACATGCTTTTCATCTCCTCACCATCCTATTTGTCCTTCTCTGGAAGCACTCCAACTTGCTGTCATTTTCTCTGAAGTATGCTTCTTAGAACCTAATGCTACACTCTGGAGCAGTGTGGAATTGTCATCTCTTTGTTTGAGATATGACAATTCCATTAATGTAGCCTAAAACCACACTGACTTTTTTCCCAAGAGCCCCACATACTGACAACTCCTTGAACTGGCTGTCTGCTGAACCCACCTGCTCCCTCAAGCCCCTTTCTCTTTATTATGTGTCCCTATTACCTTCCTCATTGACCATTGGAAAGGGTGAGAATAAGGAGAAGAGAATGGAAGGGAAAAGAGAAGCTAGAGAAGGAGAAAGGGAGGTGGAGATAGCCACAGGGATATATAGATAGAGGGTGAGATAAGCAGAGGTAGTAACATTTAAGCTGACAAACAACAAACTCCTTAATCTTAATAACCGCCATGAATGTGTTTATTAGTGTCTTCTATATACAAATGTGGAAACTAGGGTTAAGAGAGGCCTGTGATTTCCCAAAAGGCACACTTCTGATACCAAGCCTGGGGTCCTGCCCTGCAGCTGAATAGCATTGCTGCTGTGTGGATTGGTGTTCTAGTTATGGATGCTTAATTTTTTCTTTTTTTTTTTTATAAAACTATCTCATCAATGGTTACACAAATACACAAATGGGCCATCAGAGTTAACTAATGACAAGGCAGATGCCATTCTCACCCCATTAAACTGATGGACGCACTTTAGTTGGAGTGATTTGGGATGAGAGAGATGTTTGTCCAGTGTCAACAAATTTGGCCATTTGGTAAAGCTGAAAATTGCCATAAATAATTAAAAAGTGTGCTAACAAATTTCCAGCAATATCCCTTAGACATTGAAATAAGCAAACCTCTATAGATCTCTGGGCAGAGCATGCTTGCTTTCTACTTTTCTTATGAAATAGAAGAATAAACTCTGAGCTGGGAATCTGGGGACCTGGGTTCCTATCTCAGCTCTAGTGTTATCTGGGAAAGTCTTATAACCTCTCTGACTCTCAGCTTCTTTGTCTGTAAAATAAAGGAGTTAGAATATATTATTTTAAATGTCCTGGTTCAGTTCTAAGTTCTGTGATTCTCTAAGGCTTACTATTGGATACTGGCTCATCTGACTATTTAGGAAAATTATTGCTGAACTTAAAAGCCTCTTTCCTGGGTTCATGCGGTACATGATCTAAACTATAATGGGGCATCGTGTTGTTTGAACAGGGGTTTGTTTTTCTAACTCACATAAATATGCTGAATGGATAGCTGCAGCTCTACTTTAATTGTTCATAACACAAAACTGAAGCCTATTTTTAGAAATGCTATTCTTAGTTTTATGTGGCCTGTTTATAATTAAAACTTGGTAATATAAATGACTTATGGTTCTCTGAGAAAGAAAATAAGCCACCAAGAAAATAACTTACTAAGTTCCCTCACAAGCAGGATGAGGAGTTGAAATCAGAAAAACTCTCGAGTACCAGTTCTGAAGTTCAATTATTATAATTTCAAGCTGATTTTCCCCAGTGACCCTCAACATCTCTGTGTGTTCTGTGGCATAATGGTCCTTAGAGGGTATGGGGGAGGATGCTCTCCACAAGTGTTATATGTAAAGGGACTTGCATAAGTGCCTCTTGAATGCATTTTAAATGAACTTACCTGTGACCTAAAATTGGACAAGCTCTAACACACTCAATGTTCTGCCAATTCAGAAGGAACAAATTATCTGCCTTCAGAGTGATTTTGGTGAGTCAGCTCGCCTGGGGGAATACATCCTGGGAATGTTGCATCAGAGTTAAATCCTCTCAATACTGGCAATTCCTCTGAACGTTGGGGAAAATCAATTCAACTTTCTCTATGTTTTCTCATAAAAATCCTCT
>JAQZBX010113079.1:0-10139 GCA_029593785.1 Cabassous unicinctus | reverse complement strand
GCCTCTAACAGTTCCTTCACTCAAGCAAATCTTTGTTCTATTGCGAGTAGATTACCTATACCTCCATTTTCCTGGTATACCTTTTCCAGCCTTTTTCCTTAACCTGGCAATACCACATACCAGAATTCTCTCCAATAAATGAGTCTTCACACTATGTTCAACACAACTGTCAAAGAGGAAGGATTTTACAGTCTGTGTCACGCAGCAACCACCAGCAATCTAATGATTTTCTAGTATATGTTTGACCTGAATTTCTTTATTTCCCCACTGCTTCTCCTACTTCTGATTCCTTTTACTTGGATTTTTTCCTTTCTCTCTATTCCCTAAATGTTAAGAATACAGATCTCAGTCTTGTTCTCCCTTATCTCCACATATTCATTCTGTAGCAATATCATACTTGGAACTATCAGTTTTATGTAAAAGACTCCCAGATATAAATAAACAGTCTAACTCCTATTTCAAACTCCAAATCTTCACTTCCAATTCTCATGTGAACTTCTGATCATCTCTATCAACCAGGTTCATCTTCCTTCTCTTTCCACTCCTTTGCTCTAGTATTCCCCTAATCATCTGGGCAGATTAATCCAAGGGTGATGTTTCATTTCTCCTAATTACTCATTAAATTTTACTGGTCCATTATTACTAGTATCACTTACATCTGTTCCTTCTTGTCATCTCTAAAACACCTCTGTACTTCTAGATACTGCCTACCACTATTGCGATTGCTTCCTATCTCCCTGGGCTCCCCTCCTCCGGCTCCTCTCAAATGCCTTCAATCCTGTATATCACTTCCAGAGGAACCATTCCCTGTTCATTAGTGTTGATGGCTTTTGGTTGCCTATCAAATTCCACTTAAACCACTTGGCTTAGCATTCAAGGCCCCAGTGCCCTACATCTACCTACCAAGCTCCACAGTCAACCACTAAATAAATATATACTGGGTTCTTGATTAAATTTCTTCAATCATTTCCCATTGCCTAAAGAACTAAATCTTGGGGAAGGGGATGTGGGCAATGCTTCTTTTACATTCCACTAGACTTCTAAAAACTCCAGATCTGTTAACTCATTCATTAATCTTCAATGAGAGTAGCGTTGGTGTTCTGATTGGAAAGTTTGAGACAGCTTAATCCCTTCCTTTCCTTTCTCAATGAGACCTGGCTACTCTTAAGAAGCAGGCATTTTGTTCCTTCTTGCAGTAAATTTCATAAGGGTATGTTTCTTGTGTGGTGGCCTGTAGCTGTTCAGTGCTGCCTGTGATGGGATGAATAAATCTTCCTAATTATGAGCTTTAGTAGTGGGAGGCCCACTGTTGCCAACATATTTATGCCACTTTTCCTCATATCTGTGTCATCATTAATAAAGTTGATTAATATGTAGGTCTGCTGACTCCATTGTATCACTCAATTGATTTAAAAGTCAAAGCTGGGAAAACAGGGATGTCATTTATAGGCCTCCTCAATTCCAAGGCACTTCATGCTTCTTACTCTGCTCATCTTTCCAGAATCATCCCTACCACTCCCTATATGCATCCTGTATACCTGCTATGCTACTTTCAACTTCCTAAATGTGCTTGCATATTCTCACCCCCGTAACTGTAAGCATGTCATTTGCTTTCTTTGTGGAGCCCTCCCAAACTCATGCCCTTTATTCAAAAGCTTGGGGACAGTTTGAATTTTATTGCCTCTAAAAAGCCATCTTTGATATTTCCAGAAATCAGGTCAATAAGGTCCAGGTAAACAGTACTGAAAAGCCCACAGCATCTTATAAGTGTATACTTTCTATCATATCTTAACATATAGGAGTGATTATAATTCAACAAAAGAGCCATTACCTAAAAACACTTCACTGTTCATGCTATAGATTCAATATGACTATAATTGTCTTCAAGTAGCACATTAATGAGTAATACTCTAACAGTTAAAAGTTGAGATAGGATTTAGATTTAATAAGATCATTTCAGCCAGAGGATTCAGGAAAACCTGACTCTTGACCCAGACTACAGCTGTCCCTCCTTATAAGGTCCCCAAGAGAGACAGACCACAGAGAATAACGGCAAAGGAAACAAGAAAAAACAAACTATAAGAAACAAAAATGCTTATTTTTTGCTGATCTTTGGGTCCTGAACCCTAGTGAAGAATATTCTAGTAAGCTAGAGCATGCTGTGTAATACACTGGAGGCCTAAGCTGCCTCGTTCTCCTCTGAGTCCATAGTGAAGCCTCAGATCTTATTTCTCCCTGGCCAACCACCTGGAGAAAGACAGAAAGTGCTAAGTTAAGAGGAAGCCCTGAGTCTTGAGAAGACCAGATTGTAGATATACTTGAGGGAGGCTTTTGCATAGAGATGGTATTGCAGGCCCCAAAAGTAGATGAAATCACCCAACCAGTGAGTGAAATGGGGAAGAAAGAGTCAGGACTGAGCCATGGTAAGATGAGAATCCATCACCAAAAACTGAGTAGGAGTGTCCAGTATGAGGAAACAAGGGAGTATATGCTATCCTTGAAGCCAAGAGGACAAAAAATACTTCATGGAGAATACATTCTATTATACAAATTCAAATTCTACTCTTCAAATTCTACTATTAGGTCAAGTAAAATAAAGACAGAAATGTCCATCGGGTTTAGCAGCATGGGGATCACTGATGACTTTGAATGCCCAACATAGATGCTAGAAGTCTCAGCCTCACTGCTGACTGCATTTGTGACTACTCTTTGGTGTCTCATAACCTCAGTCTGGAGGTAATAACTCCTAGCTCAAAGGGCTGTTATGAGGATTTAACAAGATAACTCATATGAAATGTTCAACACAGGACCTGTCACATAATGAACATTCCACTATTAACAGGCTATTAGTCCTGGAAGGTAAGCAGAGGTCAAATGCAAACCAATCTTCCTTGCACTGATTTCTCACTTGGGCACATGAGATATTCCATGGTTATTTCCCTAAATATGTCAAACTCAAGCCTCTCAACTCTTCTGTTATCTTCTCTTTCCTAAATCCTAAAAGTTATCCACTCCAATACAATTATGGTATTTGCGAATTTTAATTTCACAGCATTTCCATGAGGCAAAGCAATTTAATGTTTTATAAGTGCTCTATTTGCTTTTAAAGTAAATATTTTTAGTATAAGAAATGAAGAAGCTGAACATCTCTCTTTTTTATCTGAAACTGAAACCCAAAGGTCCTATTGTCATCCTAAGCAGTTTTCAGTTAGTGCTGAATACAAATGCACACAGTAAATATGCATATGCCGCAACTATGGGGTATGCAACCCTCCAAATTTATTGTACCTAATAAACTTATACACTGAAATGGTCCAATCTCCCCACGATACATCTATGGCAGAATGTTGGTGACCTAATAAAAAACTTTAATTCCCATTTGACATTCTTCATAGTAGTAATCCCTGTGCTGACAGGTGGCTAGTAATTTCAAAAGTAATTATGGAGATACTACCTGCAGATGTTTGGAAATACACTACCAATTCTCGTAAATAGGTGCCACAGGATATGTGGAAAATGATGGCTGATATAACTTCTATTATAAAGAGACACATTCTCCTCAGGAACATCTGGAAGACCTTGTGTGCAAAAGAACTGGAGGTGGGTAATCAGGGACCACGCAGAGAACCTTGGCATTTGTAAGTATCTGCGGCTTCAAAATGTCAGCAAGCCATTGATTTGGTGCTAGGATTCTCAGACTTTTCACTCTACTTCACCTCTCTCTTGGGCTCAACTTCAGGACTGGAGCCAGATGGCTAATCCCTCTCCTTTCTTCTTCCAACAAAAGGAACAAACTAGTACAATATATCAAATTTATAACTGCTAACAAAAGTCAATGGGTGTGCAAGGATATATTTTCCTTCTTTAAATGAAATGTTCTACATGTAGCTGGAATGTAACTGATGATTATTTAGTTTCTCAAATAAAGAAAGTTTCAAAAAGTACAAGTATTATTTGTCAGCAGCTGCGTTTTGCTAAGTAAATGAAAAGAATGTCCGCTTACGCTCATGCAAGCAGTGCAGGGTCTTGTCTAAAGGCAGTTTCCTACTATTTCTTATCCTACTTGATATTGTTATTTAAATAACAAAATACATTTCATTTAGCAGCCTATATTCCTACCTTGGTTTAAAATGTCACTATTAAAGATGACATGACCCATGTGTGGCATATGAACCAATGCATTATATGCATAATTTGTCAGTAAGTAATCCTATTGTTTCTGGGACAACTCCTCTTTAAAGTTCATACTTTTTTTACTTTTGTAGAGTAAAAGAACTTTGTCTATAAAAAATGTGTGGCAGTCTATTGCTAAGAATAATTTATCTTAAATAAAATATTTAAACATTCATTCTTTGTATTATAGCACTAAATTCTGTTTAAAACAGTAATGCCCCTTGCTAACAATATTCTTTACAATTTCAAATGGAAGATTAATAACTCAAGTAGTTTGATCACTCATAACAGCCAGCTCTTTCTCAAAGGTATTAAACTTATAAATTATATTTAAATGGCACTTTGTGAAACACTCTTCAAACCTTTTATCATTTAGATTTCACTATAATCTAGTGAAATAAGAAGGGTTGATTACCCTGGTTTCATCACCCATGAAACTGAAACTTAGGAAAGTAAAACAGCTTTTCAGATTACACGCCCAGTAAACATAAAAACCAGGAAACATGAACTGAAGTCTTCTGGTTTCTAGCTAGTCGCTTTTGATTACTCATGAAGTTTCTGCAAAAAAGGTCACATTCTGAAAGAACCTTCAGAATGTTCAGCCATTTCTCTCGCCTATTCAGGTCGAGTTCAGATGAATGTAATTTTTCTTCATGGTATCGAATAGTCAGTCCTTGCTTTTAAAATAAATCCATTTTAATCTCATCAGGAAAAAAAGTAATTTATTATAAAAACAATTCTGTGAGAACTACCAAGTCCTTGACTCTACCGATACGAAAAAGAATTATCCAGATATAGTTCATTCTGTTTTCTCCCAGGAATAATCTACTTTCCATCTACTTTCCTATTTAAGTTGGAAGAAACCCACACTAGTGTATAATGCCCAATGTCATATGCATAACAGCTCTTCTACTCTGTTACAACTAAATAAAGCCAACAAGGCCATGTGGCATTTTCACTTGTAAAGCATTAAATCGTTTTTTCCAGTACTCTTGGACAGCAAATTCAAGCAAATTACTAAAAGAATATTCTGTATTTAAGCCTCTGAAAACACTGAGAAAACTAAGAAACTGATACTCACATGTATAACAAATCCTACTTGGAAAGTGTGTAAGTGAGTTCATAAAGTTTTACATATGCCTTAAGTACCAAACTCCAGCATCTACATTGTACATGTATCACTTGATTCCTCTTTTTCCAACAAGAAGAAATAAGATCCTTAATCCCTTAAGAACCTTGATACTCTAAATATCTGTGTAAATAGGGTTTCTTCTTACAGTGATCATTGACCATCTTTTTAGGCTCTAGAGCATGACAGAAATCTAAGCTTTTCTTTTTGAAGGAATCTAAAAATCAAGAAATGGGAGAAAAAAATTAAATCTCCAGAAAGAGGACACTGAGCTGTTTAATATGTCCTCACTGAGATATCAATTAAAGGAAATAACTTTTAAAAGAAAAAAATCTCTTAGGCTCTGATTTGATTTTTCCCAGTGTCCCAAAATAATTATGATAAAGGCAGAGTGTCTCTAATTATTATAAGTCCCAAAGAAGATTAATTTAGGGCCTAAAAAATATCCTGGTCATTAGAGATGGTGTAGTCATCTTAACAGCATTATTTCATTTACGTTTCCCTTGTCACCAGAGAGCATGTTCTACACATTCTTAGGGAAGTTTGGGTATTGAATAAACAGTTGTATTATATTCTAACTACATTTTTGCTATTCTGAACTGAATATAATAAGAAAACTCATGGAGTCAATAGCTAGAATATGTCACCAGAGAAAAGAATGTGGTTAAAATATGGAAAGCTGTGCAGAATTGGTAAAATGTTGTTTGTAAATGCTTGGAAATGAATAGAAATGGTGAAAGCACATCATAGGATTTGTAATTAGCACTAACATATGGGTAGGATAGTGGGGGTTTTTTATGTTTTTTATTTTGGAGTAATGAAAATGCTCTAACATTAATTGAAGTGATGATTGTACAACTCAGTGATTGTACCAAATGCCATTGATTGTACACTTTAGATAAATTGTATGGTTTATGAACAAAAAAATAATAGGGTGGTTTGGGAGAAAAATACACCAAATGTAAGATACAGACTATAGTTAGTAGTAATACTTTGACGATGCTCTTTCATAATTTGTTACAAATGTTTCACAACAATGCAAGTTGTTTGTGGTGGGGTGATATATGGGAGCCCTGTATGATGTTATGCATGGTTGTTTTGTAAGTTCACAACTTTACGATACACTTATTGCTATGTATGTTCGTGTATGAATGATATACTTCAATAAATTGTTTTTAAAATGAAAAATAATTTATTTTGATTTTCCTCAAAGGGAGTGAGTTCACAATGTTAACTAATAAGCTATAAAGCACTATTTAAAAATGAGATATCAAAGTTATATTATAATCTAAAACAGCCCAAAGAAACCTCTGGAAAAAAATAACCCATACTTTCAGTTTGGTAAAATTGATTTTTCTCTTATTTTGCAAATTAAAAGGAAAAAAATTATTTCCAAACTGTGTCTCCAATATCACCTAGAGTAAATACTAAAGGATCAAGCAGGCATAACTCCCAGTCCAAAAAAAGGGAGAGCTGCGTTGGCAGCATTTTTACTTCCTTTGAAGAGGTTCAAGTCAACCTGATATAATCACAGCAGAGGGGAGGAGATTTATATTCATGAGAATGAATGTTTCTCTTTATAGGTCTTTTGCTTTACAGGCTCATGAATTTGTGATAAACAACAGATTTTATGGGAACTCTTCCATGGGAAAATGTTTTTGAATCTTAGTAATGGCGCAGTTATAATTTTATCAGTATCACTCTGAATTCCACTGTTAGACCAAGGTTAGTGACTTCCTACTGGAAATGCAGGTAAAGAAATTAGCACAAAAACTCTTTGTCTTTGATTAGAGCGTTATTTCTTCCAAATTCCTTTCCCCCAACCTTTTTCATCCTTTACTCTCTTCTTTTACCATTTTGTTCCTATAGCAAATTCCTGGTCTTTGTACAAAACTCAGGTCAAATTATTACAACCTCCCCGTACAATCACACCATCCTTGGTGCTCCTAAAATAGTTGATACATAGCTCCATTTGCACTTACTTCTCTGTTTTGCAGCTATTTGTTGCACCATTTGATTTTTGTATCTTGTGTTTAGCAGAGCCATATAGTAGGCATTCAGTAAAAATTTATATCATTAATGGATGAGTAAATAAATGAGAGAAAATGTGTCCCTGAGATTATGACTAGCTTTATTATATATAATTATACCAAGAAAACACTCATAGCCATGAAGACTGATTAATGTTCATTACAAGAAAGTCATCCATCTGTATGAATCAAAATAAGATAAGAAGTAAATAGAATTTCAAGGAATTTCTTCTGTGCAAAACTGAAGAGAGGCACTGAATTCATGTTTCTAATAGGACAAAAATGATCACATAGCCAAGAAAGTTTTCTCCCACTCTGAAGTTTGTCAACATTTGTCATAATTTAAATAGTTCTTATTATAATCCATATAGTAAATCTGACTTAATCATCTGAAACAAAATGACCAGCATATGAGGAAGAAAACAAAGGTAAAATAATAAGTATGAATAGTTATCTAACACAGTAATTTTATTGAACTCAAATGTTTGGAATCTTAAACCATGTGAATATCAAAACTGCATCTCACAAATGTAGTCCTCTTTCACTGACTCATAGAATTATTGAACCACTGACTTTTCTAGAGGGAAGAGATGAGTAAAAAGGGTGTCAGAAATACAGACAGATATTTGCAAAGCAAGTCTATCTCTTTTATTTCATAGATAAAGAAACTAAAGCCCAGAGAGATTGAGTCGCTTATACAAGATCATCCTCCATGCTGGCTCAAGTTCACATTAAAGAAAGGCAAGCCAACATAGCTTGGAAGATTCATTTATTTTTCTCCCAGAGAATCTTCTGAGCATGTAGCTTTATGTTTGCCATTTCTATATCCATTTGAAAAGGGCTGAGATCCTTTATATTGGATACAGAAGCTACCATATAATAGAACTTGACAGGTTCTAATAAGGAATAGCCTTCCTCAAGGCTAACCAGAGAACAATGGAGATAATGGGATAATAAGGCAAGGTTTGTGTCTTGGTTTGCCAGGGCTGCTATGAAAAATACCATTTAATGGGCTGGCTTAAACAACAAAAATTTACTGTCTCATGGTTTTGGAGGCTTGAAGTCAAAATTCAAAGTCTCAATAGGCCATTCTTTCTCCTGGAGTCTGTAGCATTCTGATACTGGCTTGCTAAAATCCTTGGAGTTCCTTGGCTTACATCTCCGCCTCCATCAAATAACAATTTGTCTTTTTGGTGTGCTCCTGTGGCTTTCTCTGACTGACTGCATCTGAACTTTCTCTGCCTTCGAAGGACCCCAGTCATACGGATTAAGGGCCACTCTGATTCAAATTGCTGTTTTTCTGCATCCACTTCAACACCTGTAATTTTTTGTCTTTTTAATAGCAGTCATTCTAATGGGTATGAAATGGTATCTCTTTATGGTTTTGATTTGCATTTCCCTGATGGCTAATGATGTTGAGAATCTTTTCATGTGTTTTCTAGCCATTTTTATATCTTTGGAGACATGTATACTCAAGCCTTTTGCCCAATTTTTAATTGGGTTGCTTGTCTTTTTGTTGTTAAATTAAAGGGTTTCTTTATATATTCTTGATATTAAACCTTTACCAGATATGTGGTTCCAAATATTTTCTCCCATTATATATGTTGCTATTTTACATTCATGATAAAGTCTTTTGAGGCACAAAAGTTTTCATTTTGATGAAATCTTAATTATCTATTTTTCTTTTTTTTCTTGTGCTTTGGTTTTAAAGTCTAAAAAACCATTGCCTACCACAAGGTCCTGAAGATGCTTCCCTACATTTTCTTCAAGGAGTTTGATAGTTCTACATCTTATATATAGGTCTGTGATCCACCTTGAGTTGATTTTAGTATAACTCCTAGAGCTAATAAATGAATTCAGCAAAGTGGCAGGTACAAGTTCAACACACAAAAATCAGTAGTGTTTCTATACACAAGCAATGAGCAATCAAAAGAAGAAATCAAGAAAAATATTCCATTTACAGAAGCAACTAAAAGGATCAAATATATAGGAACAAATCTAACCAAGGATGTAAAGGTCTTGTACACAGAAAACTATAAAACATTGCTAAAAGAAATCAAAGAAGACCTAAATAAATGGAAGAACACTCCTTTTTCATAGACTGAAATTCTAAATATTGTTAAGATGTCAATTCTACCTAAAGCAATGAACTGATTCAATGTAATCCCAATCAAAATTCTGACAATGTTCTTTGCAGAAAAGGCAAAGCTAATCATCAAATTTATATGGAAGGGTAAGGGGCCCCAAATAGACAAAGTTATCTTGAAAAAGGATGAATTGGAAGACTCAGATTTCCTGATCTTAGGACTTATTACAAAGCCACAGTAATTAAAACAGCATGGCATTGGCACAATGATAGACATATAGACCAATGGAATCAAATTGAGAGCTCAGAAATCATCCCTCACATTACAGCCAATTGTTTTTTGGCAAGCATGCAAGACTACTCAATTGAGAAAGAATAATCTCAACAATTTGTGCTGGAAAAACTGCATCTCCATTTGTTTGTTTGTTTTTAATGATTGCCTAATCCCTTAAAGGTTATCCTTCAGGATCTAGGGAAGTGTTTCTCATACTTTAATATTAAAGAAAATCACCCATGATACCTGTTAAAATCAAATTCCTGGGTCCAGACATTCTTAATTAACAGGCCCTGGTGTGGGTCCTGGAAATCTGAATTTTTAACAAACACCCTAACAATTCTTATGGAAGATTTCCATAGAACGGCACTTATGAATGAATTGGCTCTTTCAAGCCCTGTGCTAAGAATGCTGATGCAATATCCAGGCTCAGAAAAAGGCCCACGA
>JAQZBX010113078.1:0-10140 GCA_029593785.1 Cabassous unicinctus | reverse complement strand
CTCTTGCTGCTCGTGCTTTGGCTGTGAAGCTCATAAAACCATTTCCTATTACTAGATCCTGTAGATGCTTCCTTACATTATCTTCCAAGGTCTTTATGGTTTTGGCTCTTATATTTAGATCTTTGATCCATCTGGAGTTGATTTTTGTATAGGGTGTGAGATGGTATTCTTCTCCCATTCTTTTGGATATGGATATCCACTTCTCCAAGCACCATTTGTTAAAGAGGCCATTCTCTCCCAATTGAGTGGGCTTGGTGGCCTTGTCAAATATCAGATGACAGTATATGCGAGGATCTATATCAGAACTCTCATTTCGGTTCCATTGGTCAGTTTGGTCCAGAGCTCCTGGGAAGGGTTTGGTTGCTCAAATTAAAACCCTCAGTAAGAGGGTGTTATCATCATAAGGGTTTCAGGGCTTAAGGGGAATGCCTTAAGGAGAATGGAGATGGCTTGCTGAGTGGTGGGACAAATCCAGCAGTTTGTTTTGTTTGTTAAGGAGGCAATTTCCTGCACCACAGGTGTTAGGGGGTGATGAGGGAGGGATGAGGTGGGGGAGGTGAGAAGGATGAGAGGAATTAATTTGCAGAACATGATGTTATAATTCTAGCCAGTAGGTGAAGTCATGGAAAGAAAATGTTAGGAAAGTGCCCAGTAAATATTCATCCCACAGGTCCCACAAAAAAGAGGAGGGCTTCCTCATTTGGTGGTAGGGATGAAAGGTCAGAGAAAAGATGGAGGATTAAGGAAAAGAAGGCCTCGGGATCCAGTGTAAGTTCTGGGGAAGATGGGTGTGTGTGGGTTGGAGTGTTCATAGACTGGAGGCTTACATGCTTGGAATATGTGATTTTTCTTCCTCTTGAACTTTAGTCAGCCAGAGGTGAGTGGGTGTTAGAAGTTTGGACTGGAACTGGGGTCAGGGGAAGCCAAACCTCAGTGGAGTGGCAGTGGCAGTGCTGGGGCCAGAGGATTTCTTCAGCCTAGGGGAGTTTATCACTGTGTTAGTCTCTGAAGTTTAGTTGTTGTCGGGGTGGTATGGAAGTCCTGATATGGTCCCTACCAGCATGGGGTTAGGGCTCCTTGTGTTGGTGAAGGGACTTTAAGGAGCATTCAATCACCTGGCTCAAAGGAGGCTGGGTTTGGTGACTCTGCAGTTGATTCTGAGGACTTTGTCTGCATTTTCACACAGCAGTTGCCTTGTTAGAGTGAGGACTGGGAGATAGTCTCCGAGGGTGTTCTGCAGGTTTGGGAAGTTGGTAAGAAAGAAATGTCTCCCACACATGAGCTCAAAGGGGCTAAGGAAGGTGGGCACACATGGGTGGCTCATATTCTACTAATTAATGCTTGAGGGAGAAGGGGCACCCAATCCATTCATAGTTCTTGTGACAGTTTGGTTAGATGTTTCTTTAAGATAGATTTGGCTTTTTCTACTTTACTGGAGGATTGGGGGTGGTATGGGATGTGAAGTTGCCACTGGATTTTTTAAGATTTGGCTACTTCTTGTGTGATTTGTGATGTGATAGTGGGGCCATTGTCTGATTGTATGGAAGTGGGGACTCCAAATTGGGGTATGGTTGAGTTTAGTGTGGTGTGAGTTACTTTGGAAGCTTTTTCTGAGGAGGAGGGGAAGGTTTCAACCCATCCTGAGAAGGTATCCACTAATGTTGGAAGGTATTTATGTTTTTTTACTGGAGACACATGGGTGAATTCAACAAGCCAATCTTACCCAGGAGTTTGTTCTCTGCCTTGGTGAGTTGGAAATGAGGGTAGGGGTTTGATTCCACCTTGGAGGGAGGTCCAGGCACAAATACTGCATTGCTGATTGATGCACTGCAGTGTGGAGGCTACATGTGAAAAGGTGACTAAAGGGGACAGAAACTTGAGCAAGGGTGTGTAACCTACATGTAAGGCATTATGAAGGCTAGAGAGAATCTGTTCTCTTTGTGATGAAGAAAGTGCTGCAGCTCTGCTGTTTCTCCCCCTTTTCAGAAACCCACAGCTTTAGAAAGATAACCACCCCTCCTCCCTTTCTCCCATGGAATACACAATTTAGGGAGATAAGTGCCCTCCTTCCCCTTTAGTCTGGAATCCACAAAATTAATAACTCTACTCCTCTCCTCCCTGAGGCCTTCTGATTTAGGAAGATAAGCTAAACTTGCACCTCTGCTTCTGTAACCCCCACCAGCCTGCTTGCTTCAGGAATTTGCCCACTTGCCCAGCGACCCACTAGCCAATAAACAGAAACCTTCATAACCCCATGAAAACCAATGCCCAGGGCTCAGAATTTGGAGACTTGACTCTCCTCTGGGCCCATGCATAATAAACTTTGTTCCTCTGCCCCTCAAGTGCTGCTTGGGTTTTCTCATCATATAAGTTTCTTTTCTGCCACAACATTTGGACTGAAGGGAGGATTAATTGGCCTGCAGCTGTAAGTCATTTTCCTTCCCAGAAAGCTCCTTTCTGAGTTAATGCTTAGCTTTCTTCTGTTGTATACTGGAGGCTAATAGGAGGGATAGCTAAACTGGTTTTCTGAGATTGTAATGTGACAGTGCAGGTTTGCTTTTTCATTTCCTAGTGAAATGTCAAAGGAGGCTACCTGGTGGCCTCAGCAATGTATGACTCCTAGTGCAGAGGTGTTGTGTGCTGTATGTAAAAGCTTGGATATTAGTTCAGCATTGGTAATGGGGAAGCCTTTTTTTGTGAGAAAACCCCTTTCTGCCCAGATTGCTGCATGTGAATGTAGGATGTGACAAGCATAGCAGGAGTCTCTATAGATGTTGATTCACTTGTCTTGAGCTAGGGTTAGGGCCCTTGTAAGTGCAATAAATTCAACTCACTGTTGGGAGAGGATTTGACTCTCTGACGTGGCTGTGGGAGACTACTGCAAATCCTGCCTTCCTCTTTCCATTGGTGATGAAGAGGCTGCCCTCCATAAACCATGTGTCTTTGGGGTAAGTTAAGGGTGTTTCAGAGATGTGGGGAAAATGGGAAAGAAGATCAGGGAGAATTTCAGAGGATGGGTGTGAGTTGTTTGGGGTTTGGGAAGAGGCAGGGGAGTGGCAGGATTGAGTGTGCTGCAGCATGCAATGGTTAAGTGTTGGACTTGTAATAAGGTGAGGGAAGTTTGTTGAAGTCTAGAGGCATGTAGGAATTTTTCTGCTTGATTGGGTATGAGGTCAGCAATGGCATGCAGGGAGTGTATGGTAATGGGCTGTGAGTAGGTTAATGGGCCATCTCCTGGCTGTGGGGTCTAGCTGTTTGGATAGGTAAGCTACAATTTTTAAATCTGGTCTGGATTTTTGTCCCAGGAGGCCTATAGCAATGCCTTGCCTTTTGTCAGTGTACAGTAGGAAGGGTTTGTTAAGATTAGGGAAAGTTAAAGCAGGAGCACTGGTAAGTGCTTTTTTAAGTTGAAAAATGGGCATTCAACTGGTTTTTTGGGTGGGAGGGGCTCTTCTAAAGGTCCTTTTATTGTATCATATAGGGGTTTGGCTAAAATGCTGGAGTTGGGGATCCAGGTTCTAAAATACTCAGCTAATCTTAAGAAGGAGAGGAGGTCTTGTTTGGTAGTGGGGGTGGGTATTGAGGTGGTTAGAGTTCATCAGTTGGGAGTCATTCCTTTTTCAGTGGGTGCTAGACTAAACCTGAGGTAGGTGATGGAGGTGTGTGAGATTTGGCGTTTTTGTGCTGATATATGATATCCATGTTGTGCTAGGTGGTTTAGAAATTTGATAGTGTGTTGTTGGGAATCAGAAAAATAGGGGCTACATAATAGGAGATCATCCACATATTGTAGAAGGGTGGAAGGGGAGAAATTAACATCATGGAGATCATGGGCTAGGACTTGTCTGAATATGTGAGGGCTGTCCCAGAACACCTGGGGAAGTATGGTCCATGTTAATTGTTGGGTGACATGGGTGTCAGGGTCTGTCCAGGTGAAGGCAAATACTCCATCCAACACCAGGTGTGGTGTTGGATGGAGTAAGAGAAAGAATAGTATGTGGGTTTGGGACTACAGGGTGCATTGGGATAATAATTTGGTTGATGATGCATAGGTCTTTAACTAAGTGGTAGGATTCATTGGGCTTTTTGACTGGTAAGATAGGGGTGTTATAGGGGGAGTTGGTGGGTCTTAAGAGGCCTGCTTATAAGAGGCAAGTAATTGTAAGTTTCATGCCTCACAGGGCATTAAGAGGGACAGGATATTGGGGTTTGAAAGGGGTGTGGTTAGGATTTTTGAGTGAAACCATGACTGGTTTGTGGTGGGCAGCAGTAATAGGAACTTTGGTGTTCCAGATTTCTGGATTGACAGAGCTTGGTGGGAAAGGAAGAGCAGGGGAGGGAGTTGGGGATAAGTCTGTTTAAAAAAAAGGAGGAGATGCCATGAGGGCTTTGAGGAGAAGGAATGAGTAGTTGTGCTCTAAGCCAGGTTAAAATGTCTCTTCCAAGGATTGGAGTTGGACAGTGGGGAAGCACTAAACAATGAAAGGATGAACAGGTGGTTTTCTAGTGAGCATGACAAAAGAGGGGTTGTGAGACTATTCCATTGACTCCCACTATTGAGATCAAGGACTGAGTTGAGGGTCCAGGGATTTTGAGAAGGGCAGAGTAAATGACCCCTGTATCAATAAGGAATGAAATTGGCATACCTGTCACCATCAGAGTTACCCAAGTTTCTACTTTTGAGAAGGGTGTGATGGTCTGCATGGATCCTGGGCACCTTCAATCACCTGTTGCCAGTCACAGAAGGTCTGGGAGGTTGAATCCATGGATTGAGTCCAACTGTTGGAATCAAGGGGTTGGGGCCAACTGTCTTCTTGCCTTGAGAGGCCAGGGGACTATTGGAACTCCAGTGGATGCCCTGCTTGCACAGCAGCTATGGAGAGGAGATTGTGGGTTTGGGCATTGCTTGGCCCAGTGCCCAGGTTTTCACATTTGAAGCATGGCCTCAGTGGGTTCTTTCACAGCTGCCTGGAGTGGGGTGGGTATTGGGAACTACCAAGTAGCTGGTAGGCTCAGTTTACAAGATTGGTTTTTAGCCTCTTCCCTTTGCCCTCCCTGTTGGGCTTGTTCTACATCTTGATTGTTAAAAACTCTGAAACCTAGGCTAACAAGCTCAGCCAGACTAGTTTGGGGGCCTACTTCAGACTTCAGGAGCTTTTGGCAAATATTGGGTGCTGACTGGGAGACAAAATGCATGTGAAGGGGGAGGTTGTCCTCCAGTGAGCCTGGGTTTAGATTGGTATAATGCAGGAGGGCTTCCCATAGTCTTGCAAGAAAGGCAGTGTGGTGTTCATCAGCTTTTTGTGAGATATTTTTTAGTTTTATCATAATTTATGACCTTATGAGCAGCTGGTGTAGTCCTGCAACTAGGCAAGTTATCATATGTTTGTGGGACTGGTTGCTGAGTTTCCTTCCTGATAATCCCAGCTAGGTTCCTCCTGGGGGACTGCTGTAGCTCTGACAGGGCTGTTGGCAACATCCTGTTGATTTAGAGTATCTGCATGGGTTTGGGCTGCAAGCCAAACATGTTCCTTTTCTTCTGGGGATAGAAAGGTGGAAAGAATGATATAGAGGTCTCACCAAGTAAAGTTATAAGAGACAGTTAGGTATTGAAATTCTTTGATAAAATGAGATGGGTCAGAGGAGTAGGACCCGAGGCAGTGTTCAATCTGGGAGAGATCAGAGAGGGAGAAGAGAACATGAACTGTTATGGGGATTTTGGGACCTGCAACTTATTCAAGGGGAAGTACAGGTGTGGTCAGAATGACTGGGTTCAAAGAGCGGAGGTAGGTGGAGAAGGGTCTGTGAATTTGATTTGGAAGTGGAGGCAGGCTTTAGGGGGAGTGTTTCTGGATGAGGGAGAGAAGCAGGAGGGGCAGAGGGGCCTGGAGCAGCAGGTGGGGGTTGCAGAAGGAGGGGGAGTAGAGTCATCCACAGGATCATAGGATGTTTCCAATGAGGTATCAGGAGGGGAGTGATGATTTTTTGGGAGGGGGAGAATGAAGAAGTAATATTTGAAAAATGAGACATGATAAAGAAATTGCTGCTGCCTCTTTAACAGCACTCTCTCATCCTTATCAGCAGAAACCCACAGCTCTGAGAAGATAAAAGCTCCCTGGCTCCTCTGCTCCCCCTTCTCCCAAGGCCCTCTGCTTTAGGAAGATAAGCTAAACTCACCTTTTTTCTTTTGTAAACCCCACCTGCCCGCTTGCTTTGGGAATTTGCCCACTTGCCCAGCAACCCACTAGCCAATAAACAGAAACCTATATAACCCCATGAAAGCCAATGCCCAGGGTTCAGATTTTGGGAGACTGGATTCTCCTCTGGGACCATGTGTAATAAAAACTTTGTTCCTCTGTCTCTCTGAGTGCATGCTTGGGTTTCTCATAGACTAAGTTTTTTTCTGCTGCAACATTTCATGCATTGGCTGGGAAACACAACTGAGCAGGCCTGTTTTACCTCTGGTTTGGGGCTGATGGGTATGGCTGGTGGCAATCTCTGAGCAAATGAGGTAGGCACCACCCATCTTCTTAACAGGACCTCCTTCTGAGGTGGTCTCTGTGGATCACATCCCCACACACCAGCCTGACTCAGTGGGGAGGTGGACTGAACAGTGCCAGAAGACTCCAGAAAGGTAAGGCCCCGGGTCCCAAGTCCTCAGTCAAGCCCATCTCTGCATGGAAGGGGAGACTGATCACCTCCTAAGATCTCAAGTATCAAGATCCCAGGATAGGGCAGACCCTGTGGGAGGGACTGCATAATCTCTGAGTGATTGTGTGTGAATGAGGATGGCAGAGGCTTGAGAGTCTGTGGCTCCACCAGCTGTGCTATGGAGTCTGAGTGGGCCCTAACTTGTTTTCTGTGGCTACATCATACAGCATAATGGCCAACCCAAATTCTGCTTTGGTGCCTTAGATAAGATGAGTCAAAATTCTCACGAGAGACATGGACAGGCAGGCATCTGAGTGGCCTAGGAAGAGGCGACCCCTTACTTTGTCTGTCTTGCACCACTGCTGTAGGGTATGGGCTCATCACAGCTGAAACTTACTTTCTTAAACTGCATGCTTAAGAATTTTAAGAAGGGCTTTTCCAAAGATTATGGCATCTGGATAAACCCTGGCACGCTCCAAACCCTATGTGAGTTAGAATGTCCCACTTTCGGTGTTGACTGGCCCTCCTAAGGGACCCTGGATGTAGCCAGGGTCCATGCAGTGTGGCTTTCAGTCACAGGAACTCCTAGCCACCCTGATCAGTTTCCCTACATTGACTCTTGGTTAGAAATAGCCCAGACTCAGCTCCTTTGGGTTCAATTTTGCATTGGAAAAAGGGACTTTGCAGGGTCTTGGCTGCACAAGGAAAAGGGCCCCAGAAGCCAGTCATTCATCATGGATCCACCACCCCTGCCATATACTCTGGCTGCTGTAACCTCCTTACTGGCAGCACCCTTGGGAAATCCTGACCCCACCAGATGAAGAGGGCCACCTTGAAAAGGGGGGACAAGCACCAAAAGGGTGCCCCTGGCCAGAGACCAATGTGCCTACTGCAAAGAAAGTGGAACTGAAAAAATGAGTGGCCCCTAAAAAATCAAGCACATGAAAGGAACATCCACCCAAAAATACCAACCTGAGCCCCAGGACCATCTAATCAGGCTGACGGGACTCGACTCTAAATAAGGGCAACCGGGCTCACTGGAACTTGGCCCCCATGAGCCCATGGTAAAACTACAAGTTGGGGGCCAGTCAATGACTTTCATGGTAATATTCTGTGGTCATAACCCCCACTGCCCTCTTTAGTGGAAAAACCACTAACATCATAGGAGCAACTGGAAACCAGTCAAGTCAACAGCCTTTTTGCCAGTTGAGAACTTGTCAGCTTGGTAGCGATGAAGTAACTCATGTATTTCTGTACCTGCCTGAATGTCCAGTTCCCCTACTTGGTAAAACCTTTTAACCAACCTGGGAGCCCAGATTACATCCAAACCTAAGGGGGCAGCAAGCTTAAGCCTTGGGACTGGCCTTACCCTCCTTGTCACCATACACCAAAGTGATAAATTGAGGCTTCATGCAGAAAAAAATTCAAGTCAGAATCTGGAAAAACTGCTAGAACTTTCCCCCCAGGTTTGGGCAGAAAAAACTCACTGGGAATGGCATGAAACCATGCACCCATCATCAACAACCTGAAGCCTGGAGTGGTCCCTGTGCGACAGAGGCAGTATCTAATACTCCACAAAGCACATTTGGGCATGGTTGAACACACAGATTGCCTGAGGAAAGAGGGAATCCTGATCAAGTGCCAGTCACCCTGGAACACCCCATTATTACCAGTAAAGAACCCATATGGGACAGGATATCAACCAGTCCAGGATCTACGAGTCATCAACAATGCTACTCTCACCTTACATCACATTGTTCCCAACCCATACACTTTGCTGAAACAGCTGCCTCCTGAAGCCCCTGGTTCACTTGCTTGGACTTAAAAGACACCTTCTTCTGCGTGTGGCTGGCCCCCCAAGCCAGCCTCTTCCTTTCAGCTAACCTGGACTTGGCTCTGGCAAAGCTGCAAAAACTCCCCTACCCTTTTCAGAGAAGCCTTGGCAGCAGATCTAGCCACCTACCTCCAGGAAAACTGCAGGTGTGCCATTTTACAATATGTGGATGACCTCCTACTTGCCAGGGAGATGGAAGAGGACTGCTGAAAAAGGACACAGACTCTCCTACAACTTCTAACACAGCCTGGATACAAAGTGTCTTGGAGAAAAGCCCAAATCTGAAAACAGCAAGTCAAGTGCCTGGATTTTAACATCACACAAGGGTACCGGATGCTCTGACCAAGAACAAAAAAAGTGATTTGCATCATCCCTATCCCCACGATATAAAGAAAACGTCGTAAGTTCCTTGGGGCTGCAGGGTTCTGTTGCATCTGGATTTGTGGGTTTGCAGCCATGGCCAGACCCCTTTATTAAATGCTGATGGGCCCAAAAAAAGAGTCCCTCATCTAAAAAGAAACCCAACAGAAGGCTTTCCAAGACATCATAAAACAACTCAGCCCAAACCTTGCCTTGTGTCTCCCGGGTGTAACTGCAGCTTCAAGCTGTTAATGCATTAAAAAAAAAAGGTAACACTGGGAGTCCTCACACAAACAGACCCTGGCAAAGGCCCCTGGCTTACCTCTCCAAGCAGCTGGGTCCCATGGCTGCAGGATAGCTGCCATGCCTGAAAGTCCTAGCAGCAACCATAACCCTCATCAAAAAAGCCTTACCTGGGAGACAATACTATATATTCTAACTTCCCTCTGTGCCACCATCAGCAGCCAGTGCCAAATTTGTGCCAAAAACAACCCTCTGCAGGAACCCCAAGCTCTGACCAGTATCCAGCACATGAGAACAGCCCCTTTTAAAGATTTCAGAGTAAACTTCACAAAAGTGGAACCAAGTCGGGGGTACAAATATCTGTTAGTGATGATATGCACCTTTTCATTCTGAGTCGAAGCTTCCCCCCACACACACCAAAAAAGCAAGAGAAGTGACTAAATCTTTACTCAAGGAAACCATTCCCTGACACAGGCTGCCTCTGCCCATTGGAAGCAACAATGGCCTGACCTTCGTGGCCGCCATAGTCCAAGAATTGGCGAAAATGTTAGGGATCAAGTGAAAACTCCGTTATCAATTACAAGCCTCAAAGTTCAGGGAAAGTTAAACACATAAATCAAACCCTAAAGCCACCCTAGCCAAATTCTGCCAAGAAACTGGTCTCCCCTGGGTAAACTTACTTCCCTTAACCCCTTTCTGAGTTAGGTACACCCCAAGACCCATGGGCTATTCACCCTTTGAAATTTTGGTTGGCCGGCCACCCCTAATTATCCAGGCTTTCAAAAAAAAACTCAAGTTCCTGCGGGAGGGTAGCCAGGATTCCATCCTTCAGCAGCGGGGGAAAACTCTAGCTCAAATACATAAAACTGTCTTGTCCCAAAACCTTATCCCACTGGGACACCCAGTGCACCCCCACTGGCCAGGGCACCTAGTCTGGGTTAAAGACTGAAAAAAAAGGCCCTTCAGCCATCCTGGACAGGCCCACCCACTGTAATTCTTGTAACTTCCACTGCTCTTAAAGTTGCAGGCATCATACCTTGGATCCATCATTC
>JAQZBX010113077.1:0-10140 GCA_029593785.1 Cabassous unicinctus | reverse complement strand
CTTTTAATATATTTTTATGATCCGTTTTATTCATCTTTATTTTTGTTCATTTTTATTTTACCCCTCAATAGATACCAAATTGTATATAGAGAATTACCACCAGGATGCAAAGAAAACAATGCATAAAAATATGGGATCAAATATGCTAAGAGTGGTTCCTTCAGGTTGCTGATATTATGAGAAAAAATGTTAATAATTGTTTCCACTTATAAGAACGTTCCAAAATGTTTTCATGGGAATGCATTGTTTTATAAACAAGTAAAATATATTAAAATCTGAGAAATAAAAACAAAAGCCAAGAGCTTCATCTAGACTCTTTTATGCTTAAAACAGCCACTGGCTTGTAAAGCTTTTCCCCTTTCTTATCCAATCCCAATTTCTATATAAGCTAGAATACCAAGCCTTTTATAAACACTTTCCTTGATTTTTTCCTTTCCCTCAGCTTCTCCGAGTGATATGTGATTTTCCCTTTTCTGAACACCAACAACTTAACTTAAATCTATTGAGAAATTATTGAACAGCTACCACATGCCTCATACGAAGACAGAGGTAGTGTGTTTATTGGAAGGAGCATGGGGCTTTGTAGCTAGATGAAAGAACTGAAATTTAATCCTTGCTCTGCCACTTATTACTTGAGTGGATTTAAATAAATACATTTAATTTCTTTGTAACTCAATTTCTTCTTCTGAAGATTGAAGGTAATAATACCTAAATTACAGGGTTTTGGTAAGAACTAAGTATTTTGTTAAGCACCTAATATGCAGGCATACCTCATTTATCATGCTTTGCTGTATTGTGCTTGGTAGATACTGTGTTTTTTATAAGTTAAAGGTTTGTGGCAACCCTGCAGTATGGTTTGGAGCTGTGTGTACCACAGAAAAACACCTTCTTAAACTTAATCCATTCCTGTGGGTGTGAACCCATTGTAATTAGGACCTTTTGATGAGGTTACTTCAGCTAAGGTGTGTCCCACCTCAATCAGGATGGGTTTTAGTCCTATTACTGGAGTCCTGTATAAGCAGAATGAAATTCACACAGAAAGAGAGAGAGAAAGCCACAGGAAGCAAGAAGCTGAAATTCAAGTGAACCTGGAACAGAATGGAGAAGCCATGAACGACTGCCATGTGCATTGCCGTGGGTCAGAGAAGCCGAGGACCAAGGATTGCTGGCAGCCAGCCCCAAAATCCCAGTTTTGGGGAAGAAAGCATCGCTTTGATGGTGCCTTGATTTGGGATTTTTCTTGGCCTCAAAACTGTGAGATAATAAATTCCCATTGTTTAACCCAACCCACTTCATGGTATGTGCTTGAGCAGCCCAGAAAACAAAAGCAGATTTTGGTACCAGGAGAGTGGGTGCTACTACTGCAAATACCAAAAAATGTGGAAATGGCTTTGGAATTGGGTAATGAGTAGAGGCTGGAAAAGTAGTGAGATGCTTGATAGAAAAAGCCTAGAGTGCTTTGAAGAGACTGTTGGTAGAAATATGGATGATAAAGGCATTTCTGATGAGAAATGATGAGTAAGTTATTGAAACTGGAAGAAAGGCGATCCTTGTTTGAAAGTGGGTCTGGTGAAATTGAGTTCTTTTTTTTTTTTTTAGGTACTGGGACCTCTTATGTGGGAAGCCAGCGCTCAACCCCTGAGCCACATAGGCTCCCCTGAGTTGTTTTTTTTTATTTGTTTGTTGTTATTTTGTTTTTGTTTTTAGGGGGCACTGGGAACCAAACCTGGGACCTCCCATGTGGGAAGCACGTGCTCAACTGCTTGAGCCACATCTGCTCCCTGAAATTGAGTTCTGATGTCAGATGGAAGGCAGAACTTGAAAGTGATGAACTTGGATATTTAATTGAGGAGATTTCCAAGGTAAGTGTGAAAAGTGCAGCCTGGTTTCTCCTTGTAGCTTATAGTGAAACGCAAGAGGAAAGGAATAAGCTGAGAACTGAACTATGGGGCACAGAGAAACCAGAAATTGATGGTTTGGAAAATTCTGAGCCTATCCAGATAGTGTGCTCTGAGACTAGGACCAGAAGCAGCTTTATCAGGGACTTCCCTGAGCTTCTGGAAAGCAAGTCCCCAGGGAATAGGGTTCCATGTGAGAGTTTAACTGAACATGGAACCAGTCAGACATTTCAGTGAAAGTCAGCATTGGAAATGCAGTTATACAGGGAGGATTTGTGGACAATCCTTCTGTCTGATGGTTTGGATCCCTGTGAATTGCATGCAAAGCCAACAAGGTTATTGCAAAATTTCTATGAATGGAACCACTGCCAGGCTGAACTGAAAGGGACAGAGAAGGGATAAATTGAAGGAAGAATGACTTTAAGGGCAGAACCATGGAAGCCGAGGTCTTGACTGAAGATATTTCCTTGGGCCAAGAGAATGGGCCCACTCACGTGTGTGGAAAGGACAGATTCACCCCTCTGCTTGGAAGGGGCAGGTCATTTGCCCAGTGCTTGGAGGGACAGGCCTTCTACCCTGTTTATCAGGGACAGAGCTACCACCCCAATGCTTAGAGATAGTGGGCCAGTGCCCTAGCATTTGTGAAGATCCTGGCTGCTACCCCAACACTTGGGGATGGTGGTGCCTGTGCCCTAGCATTTGTGAAGATCCTGGCTACTATCCATATGCTTGGAGAGGGTGGAGTCTCACCCCAGTGTTCTGGGAGAGCAAGGCTGTTGTGCAAGCACTTAGACGGAATGGGGCTGATGGCCTATCAGGCCTGAAGGACAAAACATCATTCCATGAATAACTCTCAGGCCTTGAAATCTAATGGAGTTTGCTCTGCTAGTTTTCAGAATTGTTTGGGACCCATGACTCCTGTTTTCCTTCTAATCTCTCTCTATTGGAATGGAAATGTCTATCCTATGCCTGTTCCTCCCTTGTATATTGGAAGCAGATAACTTGTTTCTAGGTTTCACAGTCCATAGACAGAGGAGAATTGTGTCCCAGGACAGACCACACCCATAACTGGTTTTTATGTACTTAGCATTGTTCCTGAAATGACTTAAGGCTTTTGGGATGTTGTGATGGAATGAATGCATTTCGCATGTAGAACGTATTTTGCATGCAATGGAACAAATACATTTAGCATGTCTTTTGGGGGTCCAGAGGGTGGAGTGAGGTGGTTTGGAGCTGAATGTACCCCAGAAAAACATGTTCTCAAATTTAATCCATTCCTATGGGTGTGAACCCATTGTAAGTGGGACTTTTTGATAAGTTTACTTCAGTTAGGGTGTGTCCCACCTCAATAAGGATGGGTCTTAATCCTAATACTGGAGTCCTTTATAAGAAGAATGACATTCAGACACAGAAAAAACTATAGGAAGCAAGAAACTTAAGGTCAGTGGAATGTGGAAGAGAAGGGAGAGGCTGAGAGGGGTTGTCAAATGTCTCAGAGATTAAGCAGTTTTATTTCATTTAATCCTTGATACAACTATATGAAATAGATGCTATTGTTATCTCCTGTTTTATAGGTGAGGGAATTGGAGTTTAGAGTGGTTAATCCAGGACTGTTTTACACCAAAGCTTTGATCATTATGTTATACAGCCTTCTAGTTGAGAGTGGACTGAGTTGAATTAATTACACTTGGAAGTAAAAGGGCAGCTGATGAACCTATAGGCAAAACAGTGCAGAGATAAATGTTAGGAACTGAGAATTATACCCATTTTCTTCATTGGATGGACTCAAAAATCAGACTCCTTTTATTAAGGGGATACTAAATAAACGTTTTGCTATCAGCTCAAGATGCCTTCAAGCTTAAAAAATATATAAAAGTCATCATTCCCAGTATGTAGGTGAGCCGCCAGGCCCCGTGTGCGGGTGAGCCTCCAAGCCCTGCAAGCCATGCAGCAAGATGATGACATGACAGAAGATTGACACAAGGGAGAGCCAAGATGAGACGCACCAAAAAACCAGGAACTAAGGTGGCTCAGGCGGTAGTAGGACGCCTCTCTCCCACATTGGAGGCTCCAAGGATCGAATCCCAGTGAAGACAGGAGGAGAAGGATGAGAAAAGAGGGCAGAAAACAGACACAGAGAGTTGCCCAGTGAATGGACACAGAAACAGCAAAAACGGGGAGGGGGGGTGCATAAAAATGGATAAAAGTAAATAAATAAATAAATCCTTAAAAAAATGTATGGGGAGGAAGATTTAGACTATAGTTAGTAGTAATACTTTGATGATGCTCTTTCATGATTTGTTAACAAATGTTTCACAACAATGCAGGGTGTCTGTGTGTGTGTGGGGGTGATGTGTGGGAGCCCTGAATGATGTTATGCATGTTTGTTTTGTAAGATCACGATGTTTACTGAACACTTATAGTTTATGTATGTTCATGTATGAATGATATACTTCAATAAATTGTTTAAAATAAATAAATAAATAAAAGTCATCATTGTTCTCCTTGAGCATATAGTCTTAATGCATTGCTACGTGTCCTGTTAGGTATTAACCTAGTTAAAAATGTTATTGCCAAATTTTATCACTGCTTTTGTTCCTCGGTTCAGACGGACTTCAGAATGAAGAAATGTGACCTCAACGCAGCAACCAGACATTTATTTAATTACAGCTCAGTGTTATAGCTAGAGTGTTAGCCTGGCCGGGGAGAGGATGGACATGTGCCCCACAGCTCAGTGTTACAGCTGGGGTGGCCAGGGCAAAGATGGAAGTGCCCTCAGTGTTACAGCTCAAGCCTGGCTGGGGTGCCGATAGAAGTGCATCACAGCTCCCTGTCACAGCTCGGGCGAATAGGGCGAAGATGGAAGTGCATCCGGGGCACAGATGGAAGTGTGTTCAGGGCTTTGGGGCTCACTAGATATAGGTTCACTGTGCAGTCACCCTGAGGGTGGAGCCTTAAGTTGTGATGCTCTAATTGGTTTGTCATTGGCTTCCGCGTGGCAGCATTGGCTAGGGTTTAGCATTTTATGTTAATAGGGTATGCTGACTGGGAGGTGTCGGATCGCCCGATTATTAATTAAGGCAAGGGCTTGAAAATCTCTTATTCTATTGGTTGGCTCTTCCTCCCTCTGTCTAGGGGCCACAGTTCAGTCTCCAGCCCACTCCCTCATTCCCCCCTTTTTCTTCTATGGGAGATGGGGCAAAGAGGAGAAGGAGCAGGATGATTATTAGGGGAGTTATAAGTGGGAGAAGGATAGGTAGGATCCATCACTGGAGAAAAGAGTTGGAATTGTCCTCCTGCTTCCACTTTTTAGCATTTTGCTTCACTTCTTGGATTATGTTCTGGATTTTTCCTGACCTGTTAACATAAAAACAGCATTCTTCTCCTAGGAATGCACAGAGAAGAGAAATGTGAGGAAATAGCAGATTATAGGTCCCAGGTAGAGAGGAAAGGAGTTGAAAAGAGATAAAGAGGGCTGATTTACAGACTACAATTCCCTATTACAGATTTCAAATGCCTAGGTTTACTTGTGTGCTGTTCCAGGCAGGGGGAAAAAGGCAAGAACAGGGGTTGTTTGGATTTCGTGCTTGCTTTTTAAATTATTAATTATTCCACCCCTTTGCTAATGTCAGGGGAAGAGTCCCACTTGTTTGCTGTTTTGATTGGTTATTCCACCCATCAATCCCCTGGGAGGGCCCAATGATAAGGTCCCTGGAGAATATCCAGTGCTTCTCCTGGATTCCGGAGGAAATTGTGGTCTGAATGGGGGTTCTCAAGGTTCTTCCAGCAGCCATCTTGTGGGGTATCCATGACCACGTGTTTAATGGCAACAGTTTTTCTGCCAGGTTCCAGATCCATCTATTGATTCCCTATTTCACCTGCCTCAACTCCCTCCTCAGAGAGTTTACACTTTTATTCTTAAAGGGGTGCTAAAGGATGATGGTCATTCTTCTGTAACTACTTCCTGCTGGTTAGGGCAGTAGGCCCTAGCCGACAAGGTGTAAAACTCTCTTGCTATTCTATCACGGTTGGAGGAAGATGAATCTGGCATCCTGGGTGAAGCTGGATGAAATCCCTGTATGGCTAACAAGACATTGATTCTGAAAGAAATAAACTTAATTAGAATTTTGAGGATATAAGATTTCAATAAAAGGATACTGGATCACAAGAGTAGAAAAGGCCAGGTGCCTATAAAGGCTGCATCTTCCTGAAGTTGGTGGGCTTTATTTTGCAGGTTTTGAATGCTGTTTAAAAAAATAGTGTAAATCACTATTTCAGAGTGATTTACATAGGGAGAAACTACAGGAAATAAAAACAGACAAGGTTTCTTAAGGGGTGCCTGGCTTGCCCTCCCCCTAACAATAGGCATTTGGGCTAGAGTTAGAGGGAACAGCTAGCTTTGACAGACACTGCTTAGCTTTGTCTCTTGAGGAGGTGTTTTATGCTGTCCAATGGCTGGCACACATACATCCGGTCAGGTGCTTTTGGTGAGCTGGCACTTCCTTGGGCAGCTGACTTCACTTGGGCTAAGTGTACCCAGCTGGCAATTCCTTTAACTTTAATAGCTGCAGGAGTGATCAGAACCAAGAGTAAGGTCCGTTCCATTTTGGCTGTAATTGAGAGTGAGGCCTGTTCTCCTGTCAGATTTTGACCTTAGAACCTGGTTTTCAGGTCCCGGGTGAGGAAAGGTTATCCATAGACCATCTTGAAGGGGCTAAGCTGAAGTGGGTCCTAGCCACCACATTTGCTGTTTCCCTTCTGGTGGGAAACGCTTAGCCCTGGCAGGATGGCATGTGGGTTTGCCAGTCCTCCCCAGGGTATGAGTGGGACAGGTTTTGGAATAAGGGCTAGGAGGGAGATATGGGTTAAGCATGTCTTTCTCCTGGTGTGGGTGAAGACTGTGAGAGGTCACCCCCAAGTTAATTTGGTGGCCTTTTTTTAAATTAAAGGGGCCATTGCCCCCACTGCTCTCAAGGAAGGTGGCTATTCTTTTATCTTACAGTCATATTTATTAACTACTTAGAAAATGAAGTTTACCAGGACTTTTAACATGTTCAGTATCCCTTTGCATATGAACTAGAATAGGAACAATATCACTGTAATCATCAGGCATATATCTAGAATAGGAGAGATATAGGTACAGTACTTAGTACTAATTAATGCACTACCCAATGCATAAGTTTCTCTTTGAGCTGCAGTTAATAGGTCTAAGCTCCAGATTTGCAATACCCTACATGTTATCTCTCCATGGGAGAAGACCATAATGCCAATTGTGTTTAAGTTCTACTTACATCACTCTGGTAATCACTGCTCCACTTGGTATGTCCTTCACACAGCCAGCATGCTGTGGCACCGTTGACCCTAGAGAGAAGCTAGGAAGGTAGGCTCCAGTATTCCACTAGCCTGGTGCATAGCACCCTTCAGCACTATGAAGCAGTGCCAATCTGGAGGTGTTATCCATTGTATATCTGGCCATTTTGAGCCATCGCTGGCTGCTGCAAGAATCTGAAACTGTAACATAGTCTCCATCCACTTCAGGAGCACAACCAGAGATGTAGTAGACACCTTTATTGTTTTAGGGGTCAGTGATCAACCTAGCCAATAACTCAAATGGAGAAGCAAAATGCAGTGTATTGAAGACCTGGTCCAAGAGAGTTTGACAGTGCTAAAGTCTATCTCTTTGGATTTTTATACATTTTTTTTTTTTAACACTTCCAATGCATTGTGTAACATATCAAATGAACTTAACTTTTTAGTACTTTACTTTTTACTTCTATGCCTTTACCATGAAGTCGTTAATTAACAGGTATTTTACTTTAGCAGTACAAGAAAAACTATTTTTTCATTATTTTTTGAAAACTGAAGATTCCCAATGGAATCAAGATTATCTTTCCTTACTACCATTTAAATATGTAGATTGAGATGGCCTCTGATAGGTTTTCCTGTTACAAGTTACTTTTTGTTATTAGCATCAGTTCAGTTTCTGCTTAATAATGACTTCCTGGAATTAGCCATTTAAATATCTCAGTTTAAACAATGCTTCTACAAACTTCTTAACTATCCATAACCACATAGACTATAGTTACCTCATCTTAAGACAAATTCCACCTCACAGAACACATTCCCTTGCTTAATGGTTACCTTCTACAATACCTTCTAGAAGTTTTGTCCTACATACTTCCATTCTGCTTTTATGAAAACCAGCCATTTTATCTTTAGACAAAACACACTCCCTTAAACAAACTTGGTCAGTACTTCCACAAACCTTTTACTTCTTTCTATATCCATTTAAGTTTCACATCCCTAATTCTGTTCTGTGAATAAAAAAAAAAAACTATTCATTTCAATTTAGGCAAAAACAATTTTTTTTTTAACCAAGAGGTTTGTAGTAATTTCATTAGTCAAAACTTACAATTTTCATCATTTTGAAGATTTCCATACTTATTTATCAATGTAAGTGCTTATTTAATTTTGACCATTTGAATAGAGCTCTTTTAAGAATTTTCATTTGTCAATTTAATATTACCATCCAGAGGTATCAAAATATACACTGACACTGAACAAACAGACAAACACAAAAAGTGTTGACACACCAACAGAAACATAAAGCTGGGGAGGGATACTGTTTCCTTGGCGGGGGTGTGTGGGGGCGTGGGGCGTGAGGGCCGGGTTCATGGATATCCTGCTTAGGAGAACCCTAAGCAGGGTCTATCTCTATCTTCTTGGAGTCCTGGCAAAGTAGCATAAAAGGCAGGATGTAGGGGATCTCTGTCCACTTCCCCTCTCTTTTGCAAAAAACATGGAGCTGTAAAATGGTGTTATAGTTCAAAGTCCCATTAGCTGGCCATTGTTCTTTGAATTCTAGTTTGCATTGAGGCCATTCGACATTACACAAGAATATCATCCATTTGTGTTTCAAGTAAGACAAGTTAAAGTGTTTTCAGTGTGTGAGAATGCAACCAACAGGGCAGTCCCGGGAGATGGACTCTCCTTGTCCCATCCCAACAAGCTAGGAGCCCAACGAGCTAGAAGCCCAACAACCTTAGAGGCCAATGACCTAGGAGGCCAAGTGGAGGTTGCCGAGTGGGTGTCCCCGCTTGGAACCGAATGCGCTTTAGGAAAGCGCAATATAGAGAGGTGCGCACTTCTCTACCCCGCTGACTTGCCGCTTCCAAGCTGGCAGAAGTGGGGTGGCACCTGGGATGTGGGGACAAGGAGTGGATTCACCCGACTGGGATACTGCGGTGTGGCAGGGATTGATGGCACTGATCTTGGCCGTGTAGATCCGAGTCACGGCACCAAATGTTATCACCAAATTTTATCCCTGCTTTTGTTCCTCGGTTCAGACGGACTTCAGAATGAAGAAATGCGACCTCATTGCAGCAACCAGACATTTATTTAATTACAGCTCATTGTTACAGCTAGAGTGTTAACCTGGCCGGGGCAAGGATGGACGTGTGCCCCACAGCTCAGTGTTACAGTTGGGGTGGCCAGGGCAAAGATGGAAGTGCCCTCAGTGTTACAGCTCAAGCCTGCCCTGGGCGACGATAGAAGCGCATCACAGCTCCGTGTCACAGCTCGGGCGAATGGGGCAAAGATGGAAGTGCACCCTGGACACAGATGGAAGTGTGTTCAGGGCTTTGGGGCTCGCTAGATACAGGTTCACTGTGCAGCCACCCTGAGGGTGGAGCCTTAAGTTGTGATGCTCTAATTGGTTTTTCATTGGCTTCTGCATGGGAGCATTGGCTAGGGTTTGGAAGCTAGATTAGCCTTTTATGTTAATAGGGTATGCTGACTGGGAGGTGTCTGGATTGGCTGATTATTAATTAAGGCAAGGGCTTGAGAATCTCTTATCCTATTGGTTGGCTCTTCCACCTTCTGCCTAGGGGTCACAGTTAAGTACCAGCCTGCTCCCTCAAAAATGTCATAGCATTTTGTCTCCACCCAATGTAAATATTTACAAGCTGCTGCCTGCCCATTTTAGCTTTTACTGATCAGACATTTATACTTCTTGTTTTTCCTTAAAGATTATTTTTACAGTTAACTTTTAATTGAAATATAAGATGCATTTGGAGACTTCCGGGAAGATGGTTGACTAGTAAGACACAGGAATCTCTTCTCCAGAAAAATAGCTAGAGAACAGGCTGAAACAGACCCAAAATAGATCTTCTAGGGTTTAGGACAGCAGGGGAAGACTGCACACCACCCAGAAGAGAGAGGGACAAAAGAGAGAAATCGCGAC
>JAQZBX010113076.1:0-10143 GCA_029593785.1 Cabassous unicinctus | reverse complement strand
TATATTCTAATGGAGGGAGAAAGAAAAAAAATGCCAATAACATAACAAACAAGTAAAGTATACAGTATTTTAGAATTGCCTTGGAACAACAGAGCAATTAAGGGAGTGCTGGCATGAGAGAGTGCAGGTTGCAATATTCCACAAGATGGTTCAGGTTAGGCCTCATTGAGAAGATGACATTTGGGCAAAAACTTGAAGGAGGCCAAGGGCATTAGCCAGTGGGGTATCTGAAGGAAGTCTGTGTTCCAGGGAGAAGGAACAGCCACTATAAAGGTCATGAGGTAGAAGCGTGCCTGGTGTGTTTGAGAAAGAGCAAAGATGCCAGTTTGGCTGTAGGCTAATAACAGAAGAGGAAAGTAATAGTAGATGATGCCAGAGAGGCAACCTGGAAAGGAATCAATCAGATCACTCAAGCAGCAGCCTTTTGTCAGGTATTTGGGAATTACTCCGAGATGGAGGATTCTTAATAGAGGAACGACCAGAACTGACTTTCATTTTAAAAGAGTTAACTGGCTGCTGTGTTAGGAATAGACTGTGAGGGGAGCGGTTGTAGCTCACGTGGTTGAGTGCCTGCTTCCCATGTACAAGGTCCTCGGTTCAATCCCCGGTACCTCCTAAAAGCAAAAAACAAACAAATGAAAAAACGAACTCTCATCAGGGAGCAGTTGTAGCTTAGTGGTTGAGTGTCTCCTTCCCATGTATGAGGTCCTGGGTTCAATCCCTGGTACCTCCTTTAAAAGAAAAAGACTGTGTGAGTACCCCTGGGCAAGGATGGGAGTAGGGAGACCAGTTAGAAGGCTATTGCAGTAACGGAAGAGGAGGTAGAGGCTTGCTAATTTGAAGGTAGAGAGGATTTGCTAATGGGTTGGATGTGGTATTTCAAAGAAAGGAGTCAAGGATGACTCCAGGGTTTCTGGCTTGAGAAACTAGAAGGATAGGAAAAATGGATGGAAGAAAAGATCCTAAGTTTTGGACATGTTGAGATGAGATATTTGCCATCCATTTGGTGATGTTGGATATACATTTTGACATATTTGACTGGAGTTTAGGAGAGAGAAGTCTTAGCTGGAGACAGAACTTTGGGAGTCAGCAGCACACTGATGGTATTTAAAGCTATATCACAAAAGAATAAATGTTCTTAGAAAACAAAAGAGGACCAAGGATTGAGCCAATATTTTAACAGGTCTTGGGGAAAAGGAACATCCAACAAAAAAGACAGGGTGGGAGCAACCAGAGGTGTGATTTTAAGAAGGGCACCAGCATCATTAGACGTTCATTAGTGGCTCTCCTCCACAGGCCAAGACTAACAGTAGAGGCAGTCACTGAGCTGGGCTTGTTAACATCCATGGGGATAATGGGGTCCTTGAAAAAATAGAGACCAGGGTGTGGAACTTAAACAGAAGCCATGTTTCAGGGTCCCAGGTTTTCCAACCAGAGCCCTCACCTTAGAATGAGAAATCTGCTTTGGCTGGGCAATTAAATGTCTCTGGAGTTCTGTAACTCTGTCAGGTCCTCAGTCTGCTGCTTTACTGTGTCCACTTTTCCACTACAGAAGACAAGGTCTACCAAAGAGGTCTCCAGGCTCTCACATTTAGCTAGTCAATGACCCTCAGTTTCTCATCATCCTTCTGCAGAACATCAACACAACTCTGTAACCAACTAACTTTGCTGTCCTTGTAGGGACTGTTTGTTTCTCTATATCTTTCAAGTGCTTGAATCATTGCACCTACCAGGGCATTCTTTTCCACCAGTTTGCTTTCCTAGGTAGAAAACATTTCACTGCCACCTTTTTCCAGGGACTCTCCATACTCCACATACCATTCAGGATAGTGAATGAACCTGTCTCAAAGCTTTATCTTACCACCTATTTTCTCAGAACACTTTTGGTGACATTTGTGTTAGTTTGGGCCCTCCAAGAAGCAGATGCCCAAATAGGACTGCAAGTACGAGACGTTTATGGGGGGAAATACTTGGGAAGAATAAAGGAGAGGGGGCTAGCGAAAGTGAGAACAATCAAACCATGGTACAGTTCTGACACCTGAGGAGGTGAGAAGAAAGAGGGAGGATTTGTTTGGCACAGGTCTAAGAAAGTTTCTGCTAGATTGATGGGAAAGCAAAATTGCCCATTAGAGGTATCCCATGTTGGTACCCCTGGCATGTGTAGTCTTGGCTGGGAGCAGCCCGTGAGAAGCTTGGCCTTGGCCTGGAACATGGAAGATTCTGAGGGATAGCAGCTGAGGCCCCAGTCAATTCTGCTCTGAGTGAGGCATTTTCATGGCCAACCCTACATGGTCTCAAGATGACTCTTAACGCTCCTGGGATTAAATCCTTCCAAATTTGAATCCAGAGGAAGACAAGAATCTTTGTCCCAGCATCCCTAGCAAAAACCCTGAGATTGATCTTGCTTGGCTCAGCTTAGGTCACATGTCAAACCCTATGCCAGTTCTGGTGGCCAGAGAAATGCAATCCTCTGATTTGCTCAGGCCTGGTTTTTGTACTCCACTTCCAGGGCAGGGGGTCGAGCCCCAACCACAACATGAGAACTGAGAAGCAGTGAGGGACAGATTCCCAAACAAAAATATGTACATATAGAATATATGTATTTTTTTGTTTTCTTTTTTTCTTTTGTTTTCCCTTTTTCTGAATTATTTTAATAGTTGTTGCCAGGATGCTTTCCAAAGACACTTAGCAATTCACAGTTCCACCAAAAGGTGTAAGAGTACCTTTTTTCTCCACAAACTTCACCAACAATATGTTAGCTTTCTTTTAAAATGTTTGCCAACCTAATGGTTGGTAGCTCATTATTACTTTAATTTACAATTTCCTACTAGCCATTTTAAAAATATTTTTTCATACATTCTTGGCTAATTGGATTTGCTCTTCTGTAGATGGACTCTTCACATCACTTGCCTTTTTATTTTATTTTATTACTGTTTTTCCTTTGTAACTTTTTCTTTTCGTTTTATAAGAGCTCTTTTCATATTATAGCTAATAACCCTCTGTCTTTTGCATTGCAAATAGGCAAGGAAAAAGCAGTCGGGACCTCTGGGCATGTGGTCCCATTCCCCATCTTTACTGTCAGAACTAGATCCATAGTTCCCAGGGTCCAGACTACATGAATATGCCAGGAATACCATGGAACAACTCCATCCTTCATTTCTGAAAAACTGAAAACAGAACAGGCCTTGGTCAAGGATCAGTTTTCATTCTAAGTCAAAAGATCATTTTCATGGCCACCCACCTTTACAATTTTTGCTGTATCCTTTATTTAAATCAGGTACTATTTGTATTTCTGACAATCACCAATTTCTGCATAGATTTATTTTAAAAGAAGTTTATATCTTGCCAATATACCATCATAACTACCAGTTATATTTTCCAATACGAGTTAAAATAAATTCAAAACTATTAAAATAAAAGCTCATCTGCAAACCACCTAAAATACTCCATACTTTAGAAAACGGCATTAAAGCATCAGTTTCCATGCCAAGAGGTGCATAGAGTCAGGGACAAAATTATGGATTTACAGGGTGACTAGGAAGGCATTAGGAATATTCCGCGTTCTGGCCGGAACATTCGGGGTTCTAAGGTTCTGCGAATTATGCAGGGGTCCGGGTCCTTGGCTGCGGCAGGACATAGTCCCTGGGCGGGGTCCCGTTCCGTTGCCGCTTACCCAGGGGCACTAGGACGGAGGAGGGATGTGCTCCCTGCGGGCATGGAGCCAAATCCTCCTGCCCATTTTCCTCTCCCTCTTTCTCATTCAACTGCTTATCAACTTCTCCGAGAATGGTTTTTCCCAAATGTTCAGGCACAGAGGCAAACACAGATCAAACAACACGGACAAAGATGGTGAGCGAGCGCGGTCGACGCTGTCTTTGGTTTTTGGTTAGGGCAGTCTGGCGCAAAGAGATTTTCATCTCAAAAGTTGCCCATTCGACGTTTTTGATAAAACCTAGTTAAATGTGACAGTCCTTTGCTTTATCTGAAATGTGAAAAGTGGATTAATACAGACTTTTAAATTAGGAAAGCTCCCCCCACCCCCCCACCCCCCCACCCCCACTTTTTTCATGACCTACATATATACAGCGTATAATAAGCTTTATGTTGTGAGTAAAACTATCCGGTTTTGTTCTTATCAGACCCAGGTCTGTGGCCTTGGCTAGTCTTTCTTACTGTGTTTTTTTTTATTTTAATTTTTTATTGTGTTTTAAAGTCTTAGTTAATACATTGTCTAATTTGTGTTTTTTCTTATGAAATAAATATTTTAGTTTGGAGGCTTCCCTTGGTTCCCCACTGAAGACATTTTGAAACTTTGAAAGTCAGGCTGAGTTGAATTCTTGAAAGTGGAAATACGGGTTTTAGTATCCTAAATTGGAATTGTATAGATAAAATAAGCGACAGGATTTGAATTACTTGGAAAATGCCATGTAAAGCCAAGATTGCCATTTTTATGGGGACTATGAGACAGAATAATTGCTGCTGTCTGGTTTCCGGATTAAACAAGAATGTTAGTATCTGTAAGTGAATCAGTCTTCCTTACTAAAACCAAAAACAGAGCTCTTAGTTTTGCACTGAAATGAGACTTTATATTGGGGAGTTGGGGGAGGGCTGAATCAAAAGATCTGGCTTTGTTTTCTTTGGTTTCATTTTTCCCTTAGATTTCTCTCTTTTTTAACTTCCTCTGTCATCCCCATATATACTCTACGAGGAACAGTATTCTGGTGCTATCTCCACCCCCTTCTCCCCACAAAAACAGCCTAAAAACATAGGCCCAAGCATATAAATAAGTCTTTCCCTTTTTTCCCCTAGCAAATTGGAGTCAGGCTGGAATTTTTCAAAATACTTTATTAAAATGCTGAGGAAGAACAAAAAGGAAGTAAACAAAAACAAATTGAGAATCATAGATAACATAGCCTGGCCTAAAACTGATGTTTCTGATTCTTAGCTAGCTCTTCTAGGGCTGACCAACCCTGGTCCACTCTGTAGACTTTCTGAGAAAACAGCTTCACTGTGGCCAAGAAAGCCTGGTACAACCTGTCATGGACATCCTCTGTATGTTGGCTTCCTCGCCTGGGGCAGGTTCCCCCTTGTGCTTGCATTCAACCTTCCACCTAAGAAGGTATGGTTTCTTAGACATCATAACAGTTTCACATCCAAACTGAGGAAGGGATTCTAGCCCTTCACTGAAGCAGATACTCCAAGGAAATAAATTGGAGGCAAAATATTCTGAATATGAGCCAATCTTCCAGATTTTCTTTCACTTCTATAAAGTATTAATTGGTTTATTTACACCAATAGAAAATTTGTCAGACACACTTTAAGTGTTCTTATTGTACTGGTCTCTGGGAGCTGCCTTCTTCCTCTGTCTTCTAGTCCATGAGTGGTAACAGCTTCCTACTATGCTGATCTTTGGGACCCTCAGTTTCGTTCTCCTGGTAGACTTCTCAGTCTCTTCCATCATCTGTATAACTAATTCCCAGTACTAAATTCCCTGTGTTATTTGTACACTCAGAGTGATTTCTGTTTTCCTGATTGGATCCTGACTGACATATCCATCTTTAAGACCAAAAGTACTATAAGAATTTGACCAGCAGGCATTTATTAGGAGGATAAGCGGGAATGACACTGTCTTAGTTCACCAGCCCTGCTAAAATGTAGGTTGGCTTAAGCAACAGGAATTTATTAGCTCACGGTTTTGGAGGCTAGAAGTCCAAAATCAGGGTGTTGGCAAGGCCTTGCTTTCTCCCCAAAGTCTATAGTGCTCTGGCCCTGGCTTTCTGCAATCCTTGGAGTTCCTTGGCTTGCATCTCTACCTCCTATCACATGACAATCTCTCTTTCCTTGTGTCTGCTCTTTTGGTTTCCACTGAATTCCAGATTCTTCTTGTGACCTTCTCTGACTCACTGCATCCAAATTTCTTCTGCTTATAACAGACTCCAGTAATACAGATTATGGCCCACCCTGATTCAGTTTGGCCATACCTTAACTAATAATACATCTTCAAAGGGTATTGACAAACACCCTCAGGAACAAGGAATCAGATTAAGAACCTGTCTTTTGTTGAGGTAACATAATTCAATCTATTCTAGACACTAAGGTTTAAGTGCTGCTGGGGAGCTGGATGAGAAAACCACTTCCAGCTGAGGTGGTGAAGGGAGTGAGGTAATAAATACCCTGATTAGGTTGAGGGGAAATCTAAAAACATTAGGAACTTGTGACTCACTTTCTAGAGTTTACCCTAGGAGATTACCACCCTCATAGATAGCATGAAGCTAACATGATTCTGCAGTAGATAGCAATGGCAGGAAGAGGTCTCTCAGGAGATGGATCCAACAGCTGACTCACAGAGTCCCTTGAATATAAAAATTTTACAGGGAAAGAAGTAGAAATCCCCCAAATCTCCAACTTAGCTGTTGGGATGTTGGGGTGGGGATGGAGGAAGTGGGGAGTACCGTGAGGACTTGCAGAATTGAAGAGGACAGAACATTACAAGATAATACATGGGCCTCACCTCCAGAAGCCAGAGCAGGACAGCAATACCAGCACACAACACTCCTAAGAAGAGACAAGATGAAATTCGCTGCAGTGGAGGCCAGTAAGGAAGGAGGAGGCTACTCAGGCCAGTCACCCTTTCCCTGGGACCAGGGCAACACATAGCTCCAACTCTCGTAGAACATCCTTTAGGAAAAGGGGGAGGAAACAAATCCTGAGGTTAGCACTAAATATTTACACAAAAGAGGCTGAGTTTCTTGAATGAACTTGAATTTGCATGTTTAAATTTTTCTGCCATTGGCAGAATGGGGCATTTAGAGCCATGCTGAAGTCTGATAGCAAATTGAATTCTGATATTGAGAGGCTTAGATGAAATTTTACTTCTCCTGTGATGCCTTCCTTGATCCTCCTCATCATAATGAATAGTTCCTTCTATACTTAGCTGGATCTCTAAGACAGTACCTGTTTCATTCTGAGAGGCAGAAGAACACAGAGGTCAAGGACAGCAGCTCAGACTGCCTGTGCTCATCTCCCAGCTCTATCACTTATGAAGCCCAAACTTAGTGTACCTCAGTTTCCTGATCAGTAAGATAAGAACAAAATATATCTGCCTCACATGGTTGTTGTAAGGATCAAATGAGTTAATATATATTATGCCCTTAGAATGCTGCTTGGCATGTGGTAAGTGTTCAATAAATGTTAGATAAATATTTCTTAATGATAATATATGCATGAAAGTTCTGAAAAACAAAATGGGTGCCAGAAATGTTTAGGAATCCATGAAAAAGAGGAAGTAGCTAGGATCAGACTAATGGAGAAAACCACAGCCTAAAACACACATAGGAGAGGACAACTCTTAAAGGTTGGAGTAGTTCCAGTATTCAGTTGTTCCTGAATGCAAGGAGCTTGAGAGTGTTGTGGAGCACCTTTTGGTAGCTGAATCTGGAGCGCCACAGCTGCTTGTCTCTCCACCCCTCCACTTGTATCAAGAGGCAGGCAGCAGAGGCAGTTGCCTCATTAACAATAAATGTGAATTCTTGGCCTGGAAAGGCAAGGAAAAGATGTGCTACAGCCACATGGAGCCTAGCCGTATGTCCTACCCCTCCCCAACATCACTAGAGGCAGAAACATCTATGAATAGATCTATGCAAAAATTAGCACACAATCAAGATCATGAAACTCAACAAGTGAGAGAACTAATGAATTGAGAAACATTTAACAGAGGAAAAGAAGGCTTTGAAACTATATGCTGGGGAAGAACCCCAAACTTATAGAAGATGGCAAGGAGTAACAAGATTCCTAAGGAGATGACTAAGCTAGTAAACAGGTTAGCTTGCCACAATTACATGGATTCTGAAAGTAGACAATGAGGCTCAAAGGATCAGAGCAGGACAGTTTATTACTCATAGCACAGCAAAATGCAAGAGCATCAGCATGGCAGCACCAACTCTCCAGCCTCCAATCCACAGAGTGACACAGTGGGCCCAGATGATGACTATGCACACAGTGGGTTTCACCGCAGCTCAAGAAACCAGGGCTAATGGCCTGTCACGTGTTATAGCAAGAAGTAAACAAGCTAGTCCCCTGGGGAATGAGTAGTTGTACTGCAGTCACATTGTGGTTGCCTTGACCTATTTAATTACTTATGTGAGCAGATTCATAGAAGGTTCAAGATCAGAGAACAGTTAGGCCTAGCAGTTTGACACAGTCAGCAAGGAAGGGTGGGACCATTTGGGGCCCATGACAGATGGCTTTTCCCAACCCTATGATTAATATTCATATGGAGGGAAGCGGGTGTGGCTCAGTAGACAGAGCCCCCGTTTACCATATGAGAGGCCCGGGTTCGCGTCCCGAGGCCTCCTTGTGAGGGCACGCCGGCCTGAGCGGTGCGGTGGACTGATGCAGCAACCTCACGGCAGGAAGCGGGTGTGGCTCAATGGATAGAGCACCCGTTTACCATACGAGAGGCCCTGGGTTCGCTTCCCGGCGCCTCCTTGTGAGGGCAGGCCGGCTCGCGCGGCGCCGTGAGCTGATGCGGCAGGACCTCACAGCAAGGGGGAGATAAGCAGACACAGAGAAGACACGCAGCGAATGGACACAGCAGCACGGGCAGCAAGGGGGGGATAAATAAATAAAATAAATAAATCTTAAAAAAATATATATATATTCATATGGAGATATCCATGAAACAAGAACAGGCTTTTATGAAAAAGATTAGGGATTTTGGAAATTAAAAATATAATCAAGATGGAAATTCCTAACGAGCAAATAAGCAAGCTTGATAATTGAGCCATGGGATGCTTAGAGAATACAGTACAAAAGGACACGAGATAGCATAAAGAGATTCTTACTCACACATTCTCTCTGAATAATATTCTCAAGGATATAATTCAGCAAAATGAAAAATGAATCCAAGAGGAAGCTGTGGAATTCCAGAAAGAGTAGTAAGCAGAGAAATCAGTGAATATTATAATTAATTCTAAATAATTGTAAATCAAAAGCAAATTAAAAATAATAACTTTAATAATAATTAATAAAAATTTAATAGTAATTAAATTCCAGATGATTTCCACCTGGAAAGTAGTATGAGGAGGAAGAGGAGAAAATAAAAGTATATTACGGGAAGCAGATGTGGCTCAAGAGGTCCCAGGTTTGGTTCCCAGGGCCTCCTAAAGAAGATGACCAAGACAGTGAGCTGACACAAAGGGCTGGTGCAGTGAGCTGATGCAACAGGAGATGCAAGGAGGAAACCATAATGAGAGACACAACAAAGCAGGGAGCGGAGGTGGCTCAAGTAATTGGACACCTCCCTCCCACCTGGGAGGTCCCAAGTTCAGTTCCTGGTGCCTCCTAATAGGAAGATGAACACCCAATGAACAGACACAGCAAGTGCAAACAATGAGGGAGTGGGGAAAAATAAATAAAATAAATCTTTAATAAAAAAAAGTATATTAGGATCCATGTACAGATAGAGAATGTAGATCCTGATTAGACAATGATAGAAAGATAAAAATAAAATATATCTGACAAAATTTAAAAGTAACAGCTCAAAGACTAGAAATAGGATTGTGACTTTGAAATCACTAGAAGAAATAAAGGAACAAAGAAAATAAATTGAAGGAATAAGATATATCTTGTATGTACTATTGAAAAAGCAAGTGTAGTGATATTCATATTTGATAAAATGGAATTCAAGCAGAAAAATCATTAAGTAGAAGAATAAGGGGCATTCCATATTGTTATAAAGTACGATACACCAAGATAACATGTTATGAACCTTTATTTACTTAACAACATAGTTTTGAAATTGATTCAGGAAAAGCTGATAGAAATAAAAAGAGCATTTGATGAATTCTAAAACACACAAACTCATTTTACAGGCTTAAATAAACAGATTAAATAAATAAAATGTAAGGACATAGAATAGCAAATTTTAATATATAAGACCTTATTATTCCTCATTGTAGTTTTCCCTTAACTATTCTTGAAAAAATTTCCCTTCTAGATAAATTTTAGAATCAGCTTCTCTGATTCAGTTCTATTTTAAAAAGTCAATTTATTAATTGATTTCAATACCATTCAAAAATATTTTGTTTTGATATATGGTATCTTTAGGCATTTGAAATTGTGATCCCTCATGGAAGAAGAGAA
>JAQZBX010113075.1:0-10149 GCA_029593785.1 Cabassous unicinctus | reverse complement strand
TATATATGTATTTCTGCCTAACAAATATTCAAATTTCCTGTATACAACCAGAAATGCATTGAATCCCTCCAGAATATGGTTCAAATCTTTGGGTAATTTTCACTATTCAACATGACATAATTAAATACTATGCCATGAAATTAATACAACTTATGTCATATGATAAGTTGTAAGTTTAGGGAAGAAAACAAAGATATTCATTTTATGTACATATACAAACATACTCATAACAAAAGAAGGAAGAAATATTCATGGCCATTACAGTTTTCTTTCCCTGTTACTGGTCAAATGGTCAAAGTTCATACTTTCCACTACCTTCTTCCACTACCCATTCCATGTTCCCTTTACCCACAGAAAGCACTTCAGCTGGCAGTGGTTTTTTGCCTGGTGATGTGACCCAAACTTTCATTTCTGAAGATTCTTAGCCATTATTAGTCCTGCTTGGATTGGGTTTTTGCAACTTTCCATTTATTTAATCATAAGACATGGTAGTACTAAGAGACACCATAGGCAAACTCATAGACATTCCAGGCAAACTCTTCTTTACCTCCATTGTGTATGATCAATCCCCTCATCCAGTACAGTAAATCCCTTCTTTGCCTGTTGATTGAAAGTCATGAGGATCCCAAAGTGGCCATTGGGTAGTCTTAATTTCATGATCAATGGAATCATTGTTGTGTTTCCTGGTGTAAGCACTCCTCCTGTTAGACCTAAGACATGTAGATCTGCATAGTTTAAAGATGAAGGGACAAGAAGCAAAATTTTCCTGGTGGATCACTAGGATTTAGAGTGAGTGGTGCCACTCCCATTTCCACAACTCAGTTCCCAGTCCTGAGTCCTGGCTATGGGAGAAACAGCACCATAGTGGGGATGCTGATTTAGAGCATACACAGCCTCCTGGAGAACATTGCCAGAGCCCTGCAAGGTACAGTCACCTTGTTGGCACAATAATTGAGTCTTCAAAAGACCATTTGACTGGCTTACTTCACTCAACATAAGGTCTTCAAGATTCATCCATGTTGTCCCATGTGTTAATACTACATTTATTCTTACAGCTGAGTAATATTCCATTGTATGTATATAGCACAATTTACTCATCCATTCATCTGTTGATGGACACTTGCGCTGCTTCCAACTCTTGGCAATAATGAATAATGTTGTTGTGACCATTGGTGTGCACATATTTGTTTGTGTCCCTGCTTTCAATTCTTCTTGATATATACCCAGATGTGGAATTGCATTATCATATGGCTGCTCTATAGTTAGCTTCCTGAGGAACTGCCAAGCTGTCCTCCACAATGGCAACACTATTTTACATTCCCACTAGCAGTGGATGAGTGTTCCTTTCCTCCACATCCTTCCCAACACTTTTAGTTCTCTGCTTTTTTCAGTAGCGACCAGTCTAATAGGTGTGAGATGATATCTCATTGTAGTTTTGATTTGCATTTCCCTAATAGTCATTTTGAGCATCTTTTCATGTGCTTTTTAATCATTTGTATTTCTTCTTTGGAGAAGTGGTTATTCAAATCCCTTGCCTGTTTTAATTTTATTTTTTAAATATATTTTTATTTATTTTTAAAAGATACTTAGGTTACATAAAATGTTACACACAAAAAATAAGAGATTCCCATATGCCCAATTCCCCACACCTCCCACCTTTTCCCATATTAACAACCTCTCTCATTTGTATGGTACATTAATCACAATTTATGAACACATCTTAAAGCATTGACACCAAGCATAGACTATAGTCTACATTGTAGTTTAAACTCTCTCCCACTGAAGCCCACAGGCTAAGGCAGGATATACAATGGCCTGTATCTGTCACTGCAATGTCACACAGGTCAATTCCAAATCCTGAAAATGTTCCCATATCACCCCCCTTTTTCCCGTTCCCTGACTACAGCACCTCCAGTGTCCACTGTCTTCACATCAATGATATAATTTCTTCCATTGCTAGAATCACAAGTCCACAGTAGAATACCAGCAAGTTTACTCCAGTCCAGAATTTATTCCAAATCCTTAGGATTGTGGGATGATGATGCCCACTCCACCTCTAATTGAGAAGGGGCTTTGATCTCATATGGCTGATGGGTGAGACTCTCTTGTTTGCAGTTGTTGATTCTCTCAGTTCCTTGGTGTGGTGGTTGTCCATCCTCACCTCCCAATTAATTGTCCTGGATGAGTCCAAAGAACTGGATAGTAGGTGTAGTAATTCTGCTGAGGCTCAGGGCAAAGCTGGCACATGGACAGCCCAGAGATTCAAATCTCTTGGACATACACCTATCAACTCCAGCACCAACCATAGGTTCAGATAAAAGGGACAGAAGTGGTATGTGTAGAGAAGTCACATCTGAGCCCAACTGTGTCACACTCGGGAGAACAAACTCCAAATTAGGGTCCATTGTCAAGGCACTAAGCTCTGGAGCTATTTGCCATGACTGTAGGACATGGATGTCTCCAGAGCCCTCAGAAGCCCCACTGCTTGGAGTGGTGTCTTCTTTGACCACCTATGGGATCCTGCTGAGATGTGCATAAGTGTTACCTCTCTGATGACCTCCCAACTCACTTTGCAGTCTGCTATTCATATGAACTCATTTGTCTTTACCTTTCCACCCTTTTATTCCAGGTCTTTTTCCAGTTGTATCACCAGCTTGTGCTTGGTTGTAACCCTCTGTGCCAGGAAGCTCATCCCCAGGAGTCATGTCCCTCACTGGGGGAACGTAATACATCTATATGCTAAGTTTGGCTTAGAGAGAGGCCACATTTGAGCAACAAGGAGGCTATTAGTAGGTAACTCTTAGGCACCCTACAACACTTGGCCAATTAGGAAATTCAATAGCAAGAGACTCTTATAAGGATAGCCATCAATATCAAGGGCCCATCAATGGACCATCCTTTTTCACTAGTCCCTTAAGAAATGGTCTTCTATGAGATATTTCATAAGGACTTCATCAAAGTCTTCTTTCAGGCATGACTCTAACCCTCAGATTGGGTAATTGGCAGGGCTTTATCCCACTTGAGGTGAGTTTCTGAACAAATCTTTGCAATAGCTTCTTTTAAGTTGGGATTCATTTGCCAGTGTTCCTGGTGGATTGAGGTCTTCAGGGAGAATGGAAGTGGCAATCTATAACAGTCCAGACACGTCTTCAATCACTTTAGATATAAAGGCCACTCTATTGTCACTTTGTTTAGAAATAGGAAATCCAAACCTTGGAATGATTTCTTTAAGTAAGATTTTGACTACTTTTCAAGCTTTTGCCTTTTGGCATGGGACGGTTTTACCTCATTAGTGAAAGTGTCTACAAACAGTAGCAAACAAATGAAGTTCTCAGCAGCTCTTGGCATTACAGTAAATTCAGTTTGCCACCAGTCCTCTCCTCATCCTAGTCTTCTGTATTGTACTCTTTTGTTGAAGGCTGGAGGTTGAGTTTTAAGGTTAATTTGAGCACAAGTTACACACTTGTCATTTACTGACTGAATCATCCTGGATAGTTTGGGTCCTATGAGGAAGTGACTTATCCACTGGAACAGTTATATGTCAATAGTAAGTCTATGTAAATAAGTGGTAATGGATTTCACTAGGCTTTCAAGTATGAATAATTTGTGGTAGTCTTCCCAAGGTTCTGACAGGGATTCTCTTTTCAACCAGCCATATTCCCCACTCTTTTGCTCTGGCTAGATCTTTTTTCCAGTATTGGGGTTTCCCAAAAGGCTTTGGGTTAGGATCTCACCAACTCTGGAGTATTAATAGGTGGTCCAGTCTTTCAGTGTGGAGGAATGTAATAAGAGTTGGTTCTATTCTCCTTGCAGCTAACTTAGTGTCTTGATCAGCTAAACAATTCTGTTTGCTTCCCTCCTATTGGAAGTTTGGTGTCTTCTGCAATGAATGACTGTTAATTTCTTAGAGGAGCATTAAAACTTTTAAAACTTTATAATGACATCATGCTTTATGTCCTTATTAGTAGTATTGTGTAATCCCCTCTTTTTCCAAATGGCTCCATGCATATGTAATACTGCAAAAGCATATCTGAAGTTTGTATCAATGTTTACTCTTTGTCCTGCAGTTAACTGGAGGGCTCTTCCAAGGGGTACCAGTTCAGCCCTCTGAGCTGAAGTCCCAGAGGGCAGGGATCTTGCTTCCAAAGTTTCTACCAGGGTGACTACCAAATACTTTGCTCATTGCTTCCTATAGTCCATAAAACTACTTCCATCAGTAAATAATTCAAGAGCAGGGATTTTTAGAGTTACTTCAGTCAGTCCCAGTCTACTGGAATATATTTTCTTAAGGAGCCTGTATTAGCCAAAGGGGTGCTAATGTGAAATAACAGAAATGGGTTCGTCTTTATAAAGGGTATTTATTCGGGGTAGAAGTCCACAGTTACCAGGCCATAAAGCATAACTTTCTTCTCTCACCAAAGTTCATTGCCACGTGTTGGAGCAAGACAGCTGTTGACATTTGCCAGGGTTCAGGCTTCTTGGGTTCCTCTCTTCCAGGGGCTGTCTTTCTCTCCAGGCTTAGCACCTATGTTTCTTCCACAAGGTCAGCTGTAGATTCTCAGGTGGACGGCTCACTTCTCTTCTCCTGGGGCCTTCTATCCAACATCAAAACTCGAACATCAAAACTGCTTCTCAGAAACTGCTGCAACTCTGTTCTTTGTGATGCCTTTTATATTTTCTTCCCCCACCCACCAAGCGGGTGAGGCTCAATGCCCTAATGACATGACCCAGTCAATGCCCTAATCATAGCATAATCATCCCCAGTTTAGCAGATCTGTTTACAAGCATGATCCAATTATATTTTTGGAATTCATAATTACATCAAATTGCCCAATGGCTACAGAGCTGCACAGTTATGTTTAAGGAGTATCCACTCTGGTTTATCCCAAACTCTTGGAGCAAGGTGGCAGGGTTAAGTTTTTCAATAGTCTTTAAGGTCACAATAGGATTGTGTAGCAGAGATGCTTGATTGATCTCCTTTCTGCTTAAATATTGTAATTAAATCATGAAGAGTATAGATGAAAGCTGGAGAGTTGAAATTTTCTGTCTTTATAAGGTCACAAATAGCTGTGCATGTGTGCAGACAGGCAGGCCAGCCTTGAGATGCAAGGTCTAGCTGTTTTATAAGTACGCTATCAGTTGGGTGTTCCTCCACAGGGTTGAGCAAAAGATGCCAGGGTGATGCCTTGCCATTCATGTAAGAACAAGTGGAACTTCTTTTTGTGGAATCAGGCAGTGCTAGAGCTGTGGAAGTAAGTAATTTTTCTTAAGTTTCTAAAAGTAAGTGCACATTCTGGTGTCCAGACAAGGGCTTCTTTTTCACTTCCTTTAAGGGCTTCATATAGTGGCTTAGCTATATGTCCATAATTAGGTATCTATTGCTTAGAGTAACCAGCCATGTCTAGAAACCCTATGAGTTACTTTCTGTTCTTAGGCTTTGATACTCCATATAAGGTTTCCTTTTGACTGGGTGGGGGGGCCCTTTGTCCCTCAGAGATTTTAAAACCAAGATATTTAACATGAGTTTTTCTAACTTGTGCCTTCTTTTCTGACACTTTTTATATTTTTTCAGCTAGTTTCTGTAACATTATTACTGTGTCCTCATCTGAGACTTCTTGTGTTTTGCTACGTCATCTACATATTGAAGGAAGAGTCCTTCCTGGAGTTGCACCACCTGCAGATCCCTGGATAGGTCTTGCCCCAAAAAGTTCAGAGAATTCTTAAACCCATGGCAACACAGTCAAACAATATTATTGTTTCATTCCATTATTGGGATCTTTCCATTCTAAAGCAAAGAGTCTCTGTGATTCCTTCTCTAACAGGATGCAACAGAAAGCATCTTTTAAGTCCAGGACCGTGAATCAGGTGTATGTGTTAGTAATATTAACAAAGAGTGTGTAGGGATTGGGGCACCACTGGGTAGACATCCTCCACTATCTGATGAATAGCTCTCAAATCTTGTACAAATCTACATACTTGAGTACCTGGTTTAAGCACTGGTAAGATAAAGGTATTAAAGTCTTGTTGAAAGGGTCTAATTATTCCACACTTGAGAAATTTCTTGATTACTGTGAGATGCTGGCTCTAACCTCCTGTCTGAATGAATTCGATTTTAGAGGTAGTGAGGTGGTGTTACCTTGTCTTCCTGTGCTACAACTGCCCATTCTGGGGTCCCACATTAGGACATACCTCAGCTGGAACCTGTTTTATCTTTTTGGATACTTCAAACTTCTCAGTGCCCCAGCTAAATCCAGGAGAGCTGCTTGGAAGGCACAGATGTGTATGGCTTGGACCTGTATGCTCACTTTATTGGTGAAAAAAAAGTGAAGCTTGCAAGTTGGAGAGTGTTGGCTGAGAAGGAAAATTGGGTATTCAGGCATGTAGTGAAATCTAATGAGTCAGATCAGTCTTTCCAATCTGACATTGCAGTGATTCTGAAAATTGTTTAAACATTTTAGTCCCCCAAATGTCAACAATAGGGATTGATTCATTAGTTTTTTCATTAGCCTCTCATTTATTATGAATAAGTGGTTCCAGTGTCCATCAAGAAGTCAACTAACTTCTTACCCACTTGAAATGAGACCCAAGGTTTGTTTTGTGTGTGATCAGGATGCCTTCCTGACCAGTGGAAGGTGCTCCCAGGCCCCATCCCTCCAGGTTGCTGTCTTTATCCCCTGCTAACTAAGGGAGTTGGGCTGCTAGGTGGGATATCCTGAACCCTCCCTTCCCAGGTAGACTCAGGCAGTCATTCTTCCATTGTCACTCCTCTTTACAGTAAGTACAATGCTGGGAACCTAATTGTGCTCCTGGAGGGCCCTGAGGTTCTTACTTCCCAGGGAAGCTTTCCCTTATTCTCAGGGTCTGTGGGTCTCTGATATTCTTGCTGATAGCTGCTCCTATGAGGCAGGCTTTGTAGGCAGCATGTTTCTTTTGCTGCTTCCTATGGGTGAACTCTGAGTTGTGGAAAACCTTAAAGGCAATCTCTTCTAATTGTAGCATAGGCATGTCCAATTCCCCTTCTAATTTCTGGAGTTTTCTCCTTATATCAGGAGCACATTAAGTATAATAAAACAGTGTGCAGGTTAGTGTGGTCCTCAGGGTCTAAATCAGTGTACTGCCTATACGCCTTGAGGAGTTGTTCTAATTAGACAGGCTGGTTTTCTTCAGGGTCTTGAACTTTTGCTGATTTTATTAACGTTATTTGTTTTGGCACTCCTTTTGTAAGACCTGCAATAATATAAGCTTAATGATTCAATTTGGCCCTGTCTGACTTCTCATTTGGATTCAAATTTGGCTCAACTCAGGGAACTGCTTGGTCTCCTATAACATGCACTGAATTATTTGGATTATTGTTGCTCAGAGATTCAGCATGATTATGGGTTTATGTATATATATGAAGTATATCACTCTTACATGAATATATACATAAACAATAAGTGTGCAGAAAAAGTACATGCATAATATCATACAAAGGTCCCATACCTCACTCCATCACCAATATCTTGTATTTTTGTGAATCATTAGTAGCCAATTATGAAAGAGCATCATCAAAGTATTACTACTAACTATAGTCCATATCTTACATTTGGTGTGATTTTTCCCCAAACCACCTGTTACGTTTAGGCTAGTGTGTGAACTCGGCCAAGTAATTGTGTCCAGGTGTTTGGTCTAGCAAGCACTGGGCTAATTGTAATACAAGAGTATTTATGGACTTTGATCATCAGTGAGTTTACTGCATGGAAGTCAGATTATATCTGCATCAATCAGGGAGATTGCATCATCAATGGGCGATGCTTTTATCCAATCAGTTGAATGTGTTAAAAGAGGAAGTGATTTCAACATTCAGAGAGAATTTCCCAGCTCATCGTTGGACAGCCAACTTCCAGAAACTCATCAAGGACCTTTCATCAGACTTTCATCAGAGCCCCTGGTTTGCAGCCTGCCCCTGGAACCTGGATTTGTGTATCCCAATGGTCACATGAGAGACTCTTATAAAATCTCATATTATTGACAGATATCTCCTGTTGATTCTGTTTCCTGAGAGAACCCTGTCTAATACAGCTTGGGACTGGGAGTGGTTCTTGAGGAACGAGTCTTAAAAATGGGATGTCTAAGGTGGTTCTAGGAGATTTGTAATTGGCTCTCCTCTCTAATTGGACTCAGGGGTACTAATGACTACCTTTCCAATAATGAAGTGGTTGCTAAGAATCCATGGCATGAGCTGGCCAAAGAGATACACAAAATAGCATCACCAGATTCCCCTACTTCCACACTTATAAGAAGGAAAGGAAGATTTTAATATTCAAGTGGATAAGATGACCTGCTTTGTCGCTAATGCTCAGCCTCTTTCCCCAGCCAGTCCTGTCATTGCCCAATGGACTCATGAACAAAGTGGCCATGGAGGTCGGGTTAGAGGTTATGCATGGGCTCAGCAACATGGACTTCCCCTCACCAAGGCTGACTTGGCTACAGCGACTGCTGAATGCCCAATCTGCCAGCAGCAGAAACCCACACTCAACCCCAGATATGACACAATTTCTCGAGGTAACCAGCCTGCTACCTGGTGGCAGGTTGACTACATTGGGCCACTTCCACGATGGAAGGGATAATGATTTGTTTTAACTGGAATAGACACATACTCTGTCTATGGGTTTACATTTCTGGAATGCAATGCTTCACACAAAACTACCAACCATGGACCTACCGAATGTCTTATCTACCATCATGGCATTCCACACAGCATTGCTTCTGATTAAGGAACTCATTTCACAGCAAATGATGTGTGGGAATGGGCACATGCACATGGAATTAACTTGTCTTACCATGTTCCCCATCACCCTGAAGCAGGTGGATTAATAGAGCGGTGGAATGGCCTTTTGAAGTCTCAATTACAGCACCAACTAGGTGGCAATACCTTGCAGGGCTGTGGCAATGTTCTTCAGGAGGCTGTGTATGCTCTGAATCAGCATCCTCTCTATGGTGCTGTTTCTCCCATAACCAGGATTCATGGGCCCAGGGATCAAGGGGTGGAAATGGGAATGGCATCACTCATTATTACCCCTAGTGACCCACTAGGAAAATTTTTGCTTCCTGTCCCTGCAACCTTAAGCTCTGCTTGTCTACAGGTTTTAGTCCCAAAAGGAAGAGTGCTGCCACCAAGGAACACAAAAATGATTCCATTGAACTGGAAGTTAACACTGCCACCTGGCCACTTTGGGCTCGTCTTACCTGAGAATCAACATGCAAAGAATAGAATTACTATCCTGGCTGGGGTGATTGATTCTGACTATCAAAGGGAAATAGTACTACATCTACATAATGGGGTAAAGAAGACTTTTCCTGGAATGCGGGAGATCCTCTAGGGCATCTCCTAGTGCTGCCATGCCCTGTGATTAAAGTCAATGGAAAATTGCAACAAACCAATTCAAACAAGACTAACAATGGCCCAGAATCTTTGAGAATGAATGTTTGGGTCACCCTGCCAGGCAAACAACCACAGCCAGCTGAAGTGCTTGTTGAATGTAACGAGAACATGGGATGGGTAGTGGAAGAAGCTAGTGATAAATCTGAACTTTGACATGTGACCAGTTACAGAAATGAGGACTATAATAATCATGAACCCTTCTTCCTTGTTTCATTATGAGTATGATTGTATATGTACAGAAAATGAATTTCTTGTTTTCTTCCCCAACATTTTCCCCTATCATATGAAAAGTTGTATTAATTTCATGACATAATATTTAAGGATGTCAAATTTAAGAGTGAATATTACCCAAGGACTTGCACCTTATTCTATGGGGAATTAATACATTTCTGGTTGAATGCAGGGGAGTTGAACATTGTTAGGCAGAAATATATATGCATGCTTGTCTGTTATTGTTTTTACTTAGAGACTAGGGTAATGTGTATGGTTGCCGAGTTGACAAGGGGTGGACTGTGATGATTAAGCTAATGTGTCAACTTAGCCAAGTAATTGTGTCCAGGTGTTTGGTCTAGCAAGCACTGGGCTAATTGTAATACAAGAGCATTTATGGAATTCGATCACCAGTGAGTTTACTACAGGGATGGCTGGCTACGTTTCCATCAATCAGGGAGATTGCATCATCAATGGGTGATGCTTTTATCCAATCAGTTGAATGCCTTAAAAGG
>JAQZBX010113074.1:0-10139 GCA_029593785.1 Cabassous unicinctus | reverse complement strand
ACCCCGAGGATGTGTGTCTGTCACCCTGAGGATGTGTGTGTCACCCTGAGGATGTGTGTCACCCTGAGGATGTGTGTCTGTCACCCCCGAGGATGTGTCTTTCTTCCCCGAGGATGTGTGTCTGTCACCCCCGAGGATGTGTGTCTGTCTACCCCGAGGATGTGTGTCTGTCACCCTGAGGGTGTGTGTCTGTCACCCTGAGGATGTGTGTCTGTCTTCCTGCATTGTTCCCAGGGGCCTTTGCTCCACCCCTCCAGGGGGGACCCACAGCGACTTTTCCTTTCCGAGGGGAGGTTATCGCTGGGGGGCTAGAGAGAAGCTGCTTCAGGCCCGGTGGCCCTTTGGAGGCCCTGCAGGGTGGGCTGGGGTTGCTGGCAGGAGTGGGCCCCGCTGGTGGCGGGAGGGGGTCATCAGTGCCCCGTCTGTCAGGCCGAGGGCAGGAGCTCCTGCGGGGTCTGCCGTACCCCTGCTGCCTGCACGACAGGGTGGGAGCTGAGTGAGGGCGTGAGGGCCTCTCCTGAGCCGCTGCAGGGCCGCCTGTGCATAGCCGTAGGTGGGACACAAGAGGGAGAGGAAGGAAGACACTGGGATTTCACCACAGTGTTTCAGAAGAATCATTCCAAGTGCTGAAAACCAGCGATAGCTATGTAAATAAAGACTACGCGTTTTTGTAATACTGTGATGGCTTCTAACGTATGTACTGTCTCCTCTGATTGAGGTAATTGTCTTCCTCACATTAAACTGTAAAAGGTTCTACATCATGCTGGATGCCGATTAAGAATCAGGTTATGTGGCTCTGATTAGATGAATTTTTAAAGGTTCAGTGAAACATTTTGTGATTGCTTTTGTATCAATAATGGAAACAGTCTCACACATAATCACAGGTAGTATAATTAAGAAAAACTTGAGTGAAGCAGAACTAGGCTGGACACTTGATTATTTGTAATAACCAATCCTGTTGAAGGTAATAACAATGGGGTCAACATTTTTTTAGAATTTAGTTTTGTAAATAGAAAACCACTGACAGTTCATTTAGTACAGATTTTCTAAAGCAACGTAAAAAAAAATTTAAAAACCACTGATCTGTGGGAATGAGTGCCTTGTGGGCTTAGTGATATAGTTAGTTCTGGTTGCATTTTATGTTAGTTTTACAATTACGGCTTTCTGATTTGCTCAGATAGGGTTTTTTTTTATTTTATTGAAGAATATCATACATGAGCATGCATAAACAATAAGTGTATAGTGTAAGTTGTGAGCTTACAAAACAAGCATCACATCACACAGGGCTCCCATAATCTCCCTGCCACCACCTCCTTGCATCGTGGTGAAACATTTGTTACAGACTGTGAAAGAGCATCGCAAAATATTACTGCTAACTGTAGCCAGTATTTTATATTTGGTGTTTTTTCCTCCCCCAGCCCACTCGGTTATTGACACCCTGTTTTAGTATTAGGAACTTGCTGTAGTTCATGAGAGAATGTTCTCTTACTTGTCCTGTTAACCACAGTCCATCTTCCACCAGAGGATTCACTGTGCTATCCAGTCCCATGCTTTGTACAGTCCATTCAATCCATTCAGAGTACATGAATGAGTCTTATAAAATACAAAATCAGTGACTCTCATTTTCCTCACAGAGTTGTGCTGTCGTCACCTCAGTCAAATTTAGAACATTTTCATTATTCCAGAAGGAAAACTCCCATACCCCCTTATACCCCATTGCTCTCCCTTAGAATTGATGTGTCTTCTTTGCCATTGCTGCAGAAATATTACAGTATAGCTGTTAACTATCATCCATAAGTTACACTGGTTGTGATTTCCCCATGTGTCACCATGTCCTTCACGCTTTGTAAAAGAAGAGCATTCTTACATGTACACTATTAACCACAGTATTCTCACCCCACATTCCCTCTCCTGGTAGCCTGTGCTCTAGAGTTTACCTCCATGGGTTTACTCGTTTCGTTTAGTTCATATTAGTGAGACGATTCATTATTTGTCCTTTTATATCTGGCTTATTTCACTCAACATAGTACCCTCAGGGTTCATCCACGTTGTCTTATACATCTGATTTCATTCCTTCTTACAGCTGAATAGTATTCCATTGTATGTATATATGACATTTTGTTTATCCATTCATCAGTTGGTGGACACTTGGGCTTGCTCCATATTTTAGCAATTGTGAATAATGCTGCTATGAACATCGGTGTGCAAATGTCAGTTCATGTCCTGTTTTCAGTTCTTAATGTATTTCTAGTAACGAGATTGCTGGATCATACGGCAGTTCTATATTCAGCTTCCTAAGGAGCCGCCAAACTGTCTTCCACAGATGCTGCACCATTCCACATTCCCACCATCAGTGAAGGAGAGCTCCTGTTTCTCCACACCCTCTCCAGCATTTCTAGTTTCCTATTTTGTTTTTTGTTTTTTTAAATAATGGCCATTCTGTAAAGTGTGAAATGGTATCTCATTGTAATTTTGGTCTTCATATCCCTAATAGCTAGTGATGCTGAATATTTTTTCTTGTGCTGTTTGGCCATTGAATTTCCTCTTTGGGGAAATGTCTAGTCATGCTTTTTGCCCATTTTTAAATTGGGTTGTTTGTCTTTTTTTATTGAGTTGTGTGTTCTTTATATAACAGGGATATCAAACCCTTAGTGGATATGTGGTTTCCAAATATTTTTTCCCATTGATAGGTGCCTTTTTACTTTCTTGACAAAGTCTTCTGAAGAACAGAAGTGATTATTTTGTTCTTTGAGGAGGTCCCATTTATCTTTTTTTTTTCTTTCATTGCTCATGCTTTGGGTGTAAGGTTTAGGAAACTACTGTCTACTACTGAATCTTGAAGATGCTTCCCTACAGTTCCTTCTAGGAGATTTATGGCTGTAGCTTTTACATTTAGGTCTGTGCTATTTTCTAAGAGCCCTCTTTTGTTCCCTAACTGCTTCTTTTTCATAGCAATGTGTTTGCATTTCTTGAATCACTCATTTTATGTGTGCAGTCTCCTTAGAGGGTATTAATTAGAATTTTGTTGCTCACGTTTCCTCATTCCCCTACATTCTCACCTCTCCCTGTGTCCCTGCAGGTAGTTTGGTCTCTTTTCTGTCCTAGACCCTGTTCTCGTATCTGTTTTCATAGAGTCCTTGTTGGGGCTCTGTTGGTGAGTGTAAGCAGTTGGTGTGGTTGGTTGGTTTGGCTCCTTGTGCTTTTTGGGGGTGTACAGCTCAGAGCTCCTCCCCTCCCGTGTTGCCCAATAGGCCTGGTCTAGAAGGTGAAGGTGGTCTTTGGGGCTGCGTAAGTGGGGGTCTGTGTCGACCGGCAGCCTCCATTCCAGGCTTCTGGAGGGACGAATCAAACTCAGGCGGGAGCAGGCTTATTTCCACTGGACTCGCTCCCCAATTTCCATGTCCACTGTGAAGGTTCAGAAGTACCTGTGCTTGTCCCAGGCAGACGATGCTGAGATCATGATGACACCAACTGCTGATGCCCACTGGTCTTTTTCAGCGTTGGGGACGCTGTTTTAAGTACCGTCTGTGAAGCGGGTGCAGCGAAGCCTAGACACGTCCAAGGTGTCTGAGCTTGGCCTTAAACCCCGGCTGCGTGTTTCAGAGCCCAGGCTCTTCGCCTCTAGACCAGCGCTTCTCCATCCTGCTTACGTTTCAGAATCACCTGAGCAGCTTTCACAAATATGTTTCGAGTGTTTGTCAAGCGGACCTTGTGCTTATTGGAGACCATGGTCGGCATCTGCCCGGCAGTCGCCGTCTCTGCCTGAAGCTCGCCGCCCGCTGCGCAGAGCCGGCGAGCGTCCCGAGATGCGCTCTTAGCGCCTTCTCTGGTCCCTGAGCGTGTGCACAGCCCCACATGCACGAGCCTTTCTACATGGCAAGGAATACGTAGGAGGCTTTAAAATGCCCTGTGCGTGTCTGATTCCCCTGCTGCCCCAATAAACTTACGTATTGCCTCAGGAACTGCAGAGTGAACACTTGTCTCTACCCCTCAGGGAAGATGCTTTTCACACTGGTTAGCTCCAAGTCAGATGCCCACGGACTTGTAAGTGAGTTCTTCTCGAGAATCACCAGACGGTCAGATGATGACAGTATTTAGGAACAAGCGTTTGACAAAGCTCCAGCTCTATTCTCTTCCCCCAGTTGGCTTCCAGGCTACACTGGGAATTTGGGCTGTTATTTTTCAAGGCTACCATGGAGGTGGGGAAAGGTGGATGGGACTAGTGCAGGTTAAATTGCCGCAAAGTGTGCTGTTCCTACCAAGATTCAGGAGTTTTACTGAATAAGTGCTCCCCAGGTTGTGCAAGCCTGTGGTTAATTTTCAGACTTCTGCACAAGTTGACGCTGACAATTTTGTGCAGCTTTTTGTTCCCGTTATGGAAGAGAAGGTTTTTGGAGGTCTTTACTTCACCATCTTCGTTGATGTCACCCTGTAAAATCTCTCTTAATGGTTCTTTAGTTTTGAAAAATGAAATCTACCATATAAATCACTTGATAATATATCTGGAAATAGCATGCAATCTTAATTAACAGAGCTGCAAATGTCTTTGCTCTCCTAAAACAGGAATCACCCATTATTCAAGGGTTTCATCTCAGGAGATGGAATGTAGCTCTTGATCAGCTTCGAGTATTTAACTCTGGTAGCTTTTGCTAAATACAGTGTTACTGGGGTTGTTAAAAAGATCCCAGTTCTTGATACATGCAGTGTGGCTGAATCTCGAAAACATCAGGCTACGTAAAAGAAGCCAGATACAAAGGAACAGATGCCGGAAGAGTCCATTGGTGTGAGACTCTGTGCCGAGAACACATCAGTAGATCCGTAGTTGCCTGGAGCCGGACGGGGAGGACGCTGACTGCAAAGGGGCATAAGGGGAACTTTTGGGGCGGCGAGATGTTCTGTATTTGCTTGCGGTGGTGTTCACATGACCTAATGCATTTGTCAGGAGTCATTGACTGATGCACCTTTAACATGCATCATTTTTCTTTTACGTACCTTATGCCTCAATAAAACTGATAAAAATACCAAGTTGCAATATCATATTGAACTTAATTACATAAAATATTTATTAGTCAAAACAGTACAGGTGTTAAACCTAGTAGACGGTAGCAAAAGTTTTCCAACAATATGTGTCAGTAGTGTTTAAATTTTGATATTCCTCAGCGTCTCCTGGCACACTTGTTTCAGAACCAGTGATGGGTTTTGCATGGACTTCTGCCTTGGGGCGCTGCGGATTGACAGAGCCCACAGATCCACCATGCTGCGGGGAGAGACGCGGCAGGCGGCAGAGAAGTTGGAAGCGCTTTCACTGGACTGCCTTTTTTCTGTAGACGTCTGTAGAAGGGAGACAAACCATAGTAGTCTTCAGAAACTTTCACAGCTGCTCAAGATTTTCTATAGTTTTTGAAAACACAGTCCCAGGAACTAGGAGTTCAGTTTATTTGAAGAGATTGATAATCACTTGCGCCTATGCAGGCCGTGGCCGGCCGTCCTACGCTCCAGGTGAGGGGTGCTTCGGGATGAGATAATTCTGCGGCAAGAGCGCCAAGTAGGAGGAGGTGCAGGGGGACCTGCCTCGTCTGACTCGGTGGTCACGAGCACAGGCATCGCCCGCTCCGTGCCCTGAGCCCTTCTCAGCGCCACTCCATGCAGCTCTCCTAAGACCACGTGCGGTGCCTCCACTGGGACCCAGGGCAGGCGCCCGGGGTCACTGGCGGGCTGGCTCCCACGGGCATCTGGCTCGGGCCTCCTCTCGTCCTGCGCCACGCTGCCCCACTTGAGGACTTGAAGTTGAGCCGCGCTCTTTCCTGAGCTTCCCGCTGCCTCGCAGCTCAGGCTGAGACTCGCTGCGCTCAGCATCAAACTGAATCAACTCCTTCTCAGTCCAGGGGGTTGTTCTGTGGTTTCCTTCTAATGAGAAGCGGCCAAGGAGAGGAAAGAAACTTTCTTTTGTATTTCCTTTTCTCAAAGGGGGGCCTTCTGTCGTTTTGCATTCACTCCAGCGGGCGTTTCGGTGACTCGTAAGGGCAGGAGAGGCCAGCTCTGATAGACCCAGGTGTGCCTTGAACTCGGTAGCGTCCTGGACCCCTGGTAGAAGAGTGGCAGCCCGCCGAGCCAGCCTCATCTGGCTTTGAGGAAGTCCACTCTTTGTATTTCTGTTAAAGTACGAATGGTTCTCGTCACAGTCTCAGTTTCACTGGAAACCTGCAGAACACCTTGATGGGAAAAACGGGTTTGGTTGTGTTTCTGTTGAGCTTTGAATCTGTTATTCCTGTTTCTGTCGGTTCCAGTATTTACTGTAAAGGCCAAGGACCTGGAAGGAGGATGACGGCTGTGCTTCGGCCTGGATTAGTAGTTTTTTTGTTTCTCTGTCTTCATTGCTATGCTGGTCACTTTTCAGTGTAAGAAAGCTTAAAATCTTATGCTGCATATTTTAACTTCTTTTCAGGGTTTCTTTGAATTTTCATACCGACAGAAATGTTTCCTGTATGAATCACTAATCTTTATCTGAGTTACAGAAAGCCTGTAGGACTTCTTTTTCAAATCCATGAATTGAGCTCAAATACAACATGAATATGCTATTAAAAAATCTAGGTGAGTTAAACGTTAATATATTTAATGTAAATGGATTTGGAGTCCCTATTTATTCAGGAAAATCTTTATAAATCCACTTTGGGAGTTTCTTACAGTCAAGGTCATGGTCTCTTTTCAAGAGACTCTTTCGCTCGATCACATTAAGGATGGTGCCATCGTTCCTTGCGCGAGGAGAAGGAAGTCGGACCACGCACTTGGGCGGATCCTGGAAACAATGCAGAACTGTACTCTGATGATAAGGCCACTTAGGTGTCCAAAATACCCTCTCTTATTTATAAAAATAAACTAATATGCTACTCTTTAAACTTACTGAAAGTACTAAATGTCAGCAGGGAAAAATAGTCTAGCCAGAAACCTGACTTTGAGGTAGGCTAATTAAAGTATAATACAAGGAGACCTCTCAAGACCAAGTGAAATTATAAATGATACAATACTTATTTTCCTCTAAAAATGACAGTGATTTATATTTGCTTAACTCACTTTACTTTTATGTGTAAATTCTTTTATTTTAATCTGTCAGATGCACTTTTAATTGAATATATAATAAGACCCATTTTTTCGCAAGAGAGCACAAGCTTGAGCACAAGATTGAAAACAAGGTCCACAAAGATGGCTGAGAGCCGATCGCAGCCGGCAGCACCTGTGATTGGCTTTCCCTGGTTCTTGCTTCTGGCTGGCTGTCGAGAAGGTTCTCAGAGGTGGTGGATTATTCCCACAGCCCTGTCGGGAGTAAGTTGCTCTCTTCCCCAGAAGGCGGAGGCAGAGGGTGATGAGCCTTGGGAGCTCAGGAGCTTGCTGCAGTACGCGGCGACTCCAGCTGCGGGCAGGCCTGTGTGCGCCGTGTGCGCCGCGTGCGCCGCTGGGTGGGCTCTTCTGTTTATCTGTTTGTGTCGTGGATTGAGGCTCTACTTGTAGTCCAGTCTCACAGTTAGTGCTCTGCAAAGTGCATTTCATGTGCTGGAGCCCAAGGCCTGATAAATTCCTTGAGTGATAAACCACTCGGTAGCCCCAATGGTGGGTATCAGCAGAGCCGCTGGTAGCGGGCTCGGTTCCACGTGCCGTGGTGCCCTTCAGCCTATGGCCGTGGGCTGGCTCTGCAGTGTGCTCCATCGCCATTTCTTTCCTTTGGCCGTCATGGACACGGAAAGGACACACTCAGCACACAGTGGTTTTCAGGATGGCCATGTGACGAGGCTCAAAGCCTGTTGGGCCACATCTGTCTTCCACAGAACTGGAGTTGCTACTTTGCACCATTTTTAACCAATTAAAAATATTTCTTGGTACATTGTTAAAGGCACTGAACCATGTGATGAGTCAGAAGCAAAGAAGCATAAATATGGTCTTTCTTGCCTTCAAGTAGTTTAGATTCTAGATGAGGAAATATAAATAGCAATAAAATGTTAAAATAGTAACATAAGATGATGGGATAGTAGGAGGAAATAGTTGCAGGTTGTTACTTAATATACCCAGAACTGAATTGTGTGTACTTTTTATTAGCAAGGTGCCTTTTGGGCATTGGCCACAGCAGCCCTCCAAGGAAGAACACATGCCTTTCAAAGGGGTTGTGTAATGGCCCTGTGGTCACAGCGGTAGCCACTGCTAAAGCTCATGTGAAGGAACCTGTTCGTTTGACTTGAGGGCATGCTGTTTCCATTGTCCTGTGCTGCTTCCACTAGGACTGAAGTAGGGAAGCACTGATTCAGGCTGAACCTTCACAGTGAATGTGGGGTTTGACTTAAATATTGGATGAGTCGAGTTTGAATAGGTGGATTAGAGAGTAGATTCCTTACAGGCCAGACGCAGAACATAAGCAAAATCCAGGAAGCAGGAAGAGTACACGGTCCAAGGGCCTTGGAGTAAATCCAGCATAGAAACTTCTGGTAGAAAGAGATAGCAGATGCTGCCTCTGACATTGAAGTTGCCTTCATCCTATGTGAGCGCTCGCGGCATCCGGAGATGCAGGCCTCCTAGCGCAGCCCAGCCTGCTGGTGGGGTAGCTTCTTAGAAGTGCTTCTTGGTGATTCTGCAGTGACTGGCTCCCTGACCCAGTGGGCCATTGGACAGTGCACCTCTGTTTGCCCCAACACAGACGTACTCACCTTGTGTTTATGGTCTGGAGAGGAGAGAGCTGTCAGAGAGGATCCACTATCTTGGCCCATGTGGTCCAAGCAGGCTTTTTCTGGTTGGGGGTAGCTGACCAGGGCAGAGCCGTGCAGAGACCCCTCGACTGAGGGTGGGAGGAGGACTGACAGGCTATTTACTTTACATGTGTTTTGCCATGCTGGCAGCTTCATTCACTGTGCTAATGAGAAGTCTTTCAGATTTTGTAGCCTTATGTTTTTAGAGCTGTGTCAATTTCATCTATAGTGTTCAACATCACAGTAACTAGGGCAATGTGATCAAAACCATGATGAGCGACCATTTCACACCCACTAGGGTGGGTATTATTAAAACAACAGGAAGTAAGTATTGACTAGGATGTAGAGAAATTGGAACCTTGTTTGTTGCTGGTGAGAATGTAAAATGTGGAAGTCACTGAGGAAAATAATTTGGTGATTGTTCAAAAAGTTAAACATTGAATTACCATATGACCTAGAAATTCTACTCCTAGGCATATATCCAAAAGAATCGAAGACAGAATCCAACAGGCACTTGTTCATTGTGTTCACAACTGCCTTATTCACAAGAGGCTGAAACAACCCAAATATCCATCAGTAGATGAATGGATAAACAAAATACGGTACATCCATAAATGAAATATTATTCAGCCATAAAAAGGAATGGAGTTGTGATACATGCTACCACATGGATGAATGTTTCAACATTATGCAACATGAAGGAAGCCAGGCACAAAAGGACAAAGACTGTGTGACTCCACTGATAGGAAATATCTAGATTAGGTAAATTCAGAGACAGAAAGTAGAGGCAAAGCAGAGGATACTAGGGGCTGGGAGGGGAGCAGCGAGTCGCTCTGTGCTTCTCAGGCACGACAGAGCCTGTCGGCAAGTGGCTGCTCTATTGCTTACACAGCACAAAGGGGCCAGAGAGCAGGGGGATGTCCCGCCGTGGCTGGTCCCCTGGGAAAGCCGGCTGCGCGGGCCGGGGTTGGTGCACGGGAGGTCCCCCTGCCCCGCTTCACATTGGAGCTGGGCCCTCAGGGAAGCCAGCTGCCCAGCAGCTCTTCATGCCTTTCTCCACGTTGCACGTGAGGGACACCTGCACTGCCCAAGTGAAGGGCTTTTAGGCACTCCAGGGGCAGGGGCTCTGCCGGTGCGCAGCCTCTGTGCCCTGGCAAGTGCTGGGGCCGATCAGTTTCTCCCCTAGCTGCCTGAGGGAGACATACCAAGCACCTGCACACACTCAGGCAAGAGTGTGGACACACAAGCACCTGCACACAAGCAGGCAAGAGTGTGGACACACAAGCACCTGCACACTAGCAGGCAAGAGTGTGGACACACAGGCACCTGCACACAAGCAGGCAAGAGTGTGGACACACAAGCACCTGCACACAAGCAGGCAAGAGTGTGGACACACAAGCACCTGCACAC
>JAQZBX010113073.1:0-10139 GCA_029593785.1 Cabassous unicinctus | reverse complement strand
AGCGAACCTGGGGCCTCTCATATGGTAAACGGGTGCGCTATCCATTGCGCCACAGCCGCTTCCTGCCGTGAGGTTGCTGCATCAGCCCACCGCACCGCTCAGGCCGGCGTGCCCTCACAAGGAGGCCTCGGGGCGCGAACCCGGGCCTCCCATATGGTAAACGGGGGCTCTATCCACTGAGCCACACCCGCTTCCCTCTATTTTTGGAATTCATAATTACATCAAACTGCCCAACTGCTACAGTGATGCACACTCCACCTCTAATGGAGAGGGGTCTTAGATCCCATAAGGTAGATGGATGGGACTCTCTTGCTTGCAGTTGCAGACACTCTCTGTTCCTTGGGATGTTTGTTTTCCAGCATCATCATCGTGTTAGTTGTCCTGGGTGAATCTAATGAATTGCGGAGTAGGTATTACAACTCTGTTGAGATTCAGGGACGAACTGGCACATGGATAGCACAAAGATTTAAGTCTCATGGACATATAATTATCAACTCCAGTACCAATTATAGGTTCAAATAGAAGGGGCAGAAGAGCCATGTGTATGGAGACCACAACTGAGTCCAACTCTGTCAGACTCGGGAGCATAAATTCCAAAGTAGGGACCACTGGCAGGGTGCCAAACACCTGAGCTGTCTGCCCTGCCTATGGTGTCTACATGTCTACAGACATCTAGGATGTCAGGAGCCCTGCTATTTGAGGCAATATTTATTGGGCAGTCAATGAGATCCTGCTGTGACATGCATAAGCGTAACCTCTGGAATAACCTTCTGACTCACTTTGAAGTCTCTTAGCCATAAAAACTCACTCATATTACACTTTGCCCCTTTTGGTCAAGGTCTTTTTCCAGATGCACTGCTAGTTGGCACTTGGTAGTAATCCCTTGATGCCAAGGAGGCTCATCCCTGAGAGTCATATCCCATGCTAGGGGGGAAGGTAATGCATTTGTATTCTGACTTTGGCTAAGAGAGAGGCCACATTTGAGCAAAAAGGAGCCTCTCAGGAATTAACTTTTAGGCAACATATAATAGTAGCTTAAGCTTCAATTTCCAAAGAAAAGGTTCAGACATACAGTCATCAATATCAAGGGCCCATCAATGTTATACCATCTTTAGTCACTGCCCCTGTACTTGGGGGATACTTGCTGTCCCATTAGAGAATGTGGCAGAACTCCCCAGGATGGGAATTCCATATGTTTTCAGTTATTGTGTGGATCTTCACCCACCATGACAATGCCCCATGAACACTTGAAAACATTCATGCCTTATAGGTATGCCCCAGATGAACATCCTCCCTTGCGTCCCCCATCACTGACACCCTGCACCAATGATCCTCCCATCACAGTTGTAACCCTTCTGTGATCCAAAACTTCTTTGAAAATGAAGCCAACAAAATAACCAAAATTAATAAGAAAATGAAATAATGATAGCTTTAAAAATAACAATTAAAATACAAAAATTAAAAATTTTTGAAATAAAAAATTATGTCTTTCATCACTGTAAGATCTGTTGTCTTGTACGTACAGTGACTTTTTATTCCGTATATTCCTGCAGTGTCTTATTTTTTCATTTTAACTTCAAAGGAGCTTTAGGTTACAGAAAAGTCATGTACAGAATATAGGGGATTCACATATACCCAACATCTGCCCTCTTTTCCCTTTTCCCCTATTAATAACATTTTACACATGGATGGTACATTTGTTAAAATTGATATACAAAGATTGAAGTATTGTTACTAACCATGGTGAATGATTTACATTATGGTTTACATTTTGGACCATACACTGAATATAAATTTTGATGAAATTTAACATGGCCTATATCCATCATTACAAGAAAATGTAGAACAATTCCAATGCCCCCCAAATACCCCATTTTCCATCAGTTTTATTCCTCCCTCCCGCTCCCCTCAGGACACATGGCAACCACCAAACTTCACTTCTTGGAGAACAAATCCATAGTTACTTGCAACTACATTGAGGGCTTGATAAACTGATCTATCCTCCCCTATTAGGCACATCCTATGCTCACAAGAGACTTCTGTCCTTCACTTTGAGAATTTAGCAGGACTCCACAGGAAGGGAGTCCAATAACTTCCCATTCATTGTGTAGGTATCCACCCAGTGATGCAAACACACTATGACAAGATTAACACTCACAGTCCCTAGAAGCCTTCCCCAGGTGTGCCCTGTCCTGCATGCCTCCCACATCCAACACCCTAAACCAGTAACCATTACCTGTCATATTTGCCAAAAGAACATTCCCAGAGTTGTATTTTCAACCCCATACCTGCTAATCCCCAGAGTTCACCTACTCCCTCAGCCAGGCCTCCCTGCCAGTTCCATGGACAGTTGAAACTATCCCCCATCCTATCCCTTCACAGACCAGCTCCACCCAACCCAATAGCATCACTACACCACTACATCACTGCCCATCCATTGCACAACTATACCCTTCTGCCTTATCATAGATTTTGCCCAAATGTGCATTGGTTCACAACCCTGTAAAACCTTTCTGTCCCCTGCAAATCTACCTTTCAGACTCTAGCTCTGTGAATCTGATCAATCTGCTTAATTCATAGGAGTGAGCTCATGTAATATTTGTCCTTCAGTGCCTGGCTTGTTTCACTCAACATAAGGTCTTCAATATTCATCCATGTTATCCTGTGTTTTAATACTGCATTCCTTCTTATAGCTAAGTAATATTCCATTGCATGCATATAGCATAGTTTGCTTATCCATTCTTCAGTTGATGGACATTTGGGTTGTTTCCAACTTTTGGCAATAGTGAATAATGCCACCATGAATATTGATTTGCATATATCTGTTCAAGACCCTGCTTTCAATTCTTCTGGATATATACCCAGAAGTGGGAAAACTGGATCATATGGTAGTTCTGTAGTTAGCTTATAAGGAACAACCAAACTGTCCTCCACAATGACTGCACCATTCTATATTACCATCAGCAGTGGATGAGGGTTCCAATTCCTCCACATCCTATCTAACAACAAAGCTCATGCTTTGGGTGTAAAGTTCATGAAACCATTTCCTCATACCAGATTTTACATATGCTTCCCTACATTATCTTACAAGATCTTTATGGTCTTGGTGCTTACATTTAGATCTTTGTTCCATCTTGAGTTAATTTTTGTATAAGGTGTGAGGATGGTGTTCCTCTCTCATTCTTTTGGACATGGATATCCAATTCTTCTAGCACCATTTGTTGAAGAGGCCATTCTCTCCCAGTTGATTATGCTTGGTGGCCCTGCTGAATATCAGTTGACTGTATACATGAGGATCTATATCAAAATTCTCAATTCAGTTCCATTGGTCAGTATGTCTATCCTTGTGCCAATTCTGTGCAGTTTTGACCACTGTAGCTTTGTAGAATGTTTTAAAGACAGGTAGTACAGTTCCTCCAATTTCATTGATTGATTTTCTTATGTTGAACCATCATTGCATACCAGGGATTTCAATTTCATTTAGCTCTGCTCTAATCTTTATTATTTCCTTCTTTCTACTTGCTTTGGGGTTAATTTTAGCTCTTTCTTCTTTTTTATATAGGCATTTATGGTTATGAATTTCCTTCTCAGCACTGCTTTTGCTGGTCCCACAGGATCAATCTGCTCAATTGCTTAATTCATAGGAATGAGCTCATGTAATATTTGTGTTTTCATTTTCATGCATTTCAAGGCAGTTACTGATATCTTCTGCAATTTCCTCCTTGACCCACTGATTGCCCACGAGTATGCTAAATTGCATGTCTTTGTGCTTAATCTGCTTCTCTGACCCAGCTTCATTCCATTGTGGTCAGAAAAATTACTTTGTATAAATTCAATCATTTTGAATTCCTTTAGAGTTGTTCTGTGGCATAGCACATGTTCTATCCTGGAGAATGATCCCTGTGTGCTCAAAAAGAATGTATATTCTGCTATATTTGGGTGTAATGTACTGTATATGTCTATTAGGTCCAGATCCTCTAATGTATTATTCAAGGACTGTATCTCTATAGATGCTCTTTCAAGATGTTGTATATAATGGTGATAATGGTGTATTAAAGCCCCCCACTATAATTGTAGAGGCATCTATTTCTCCATTTAGTTTTTCCAGTGTTTGCCTCATGTATTTTGAGGCACCCTTGTTAGATGCATATATGTTCATGATAGTTCTTTCTTCTTGATAGATTACACCTTTTATCAATATATAGTACTTTCTTTGTCTCTTACAATAGTTTTGCATTTAGAGTCTATTTTGTCTGAAATTAGTATAGCCACTCCCACCCTTTTTTGGTTATTGTTTGCATGTAAAATTGTTTTCCAATTGTTTACATTCAGCTTCTTTGCATCCCTAGGTCTACGGTGAGTTTTTGTAGACAGCATATAGATGGGTCAGATTTCCTTATCCATTCTGCCATTCTGTGTCTCTTGATTGGAAAGTTTATTCCATTAATGTTCAATGTCATTACATACATTAGCCATATTTTCTTTAGATTTATGCATACCATATGTTGTTTTTAAATCTCCTATCTTTTAAGTTATTCTTACCAATAATTTTCTTTCTAACACTCTCCTCCAACCCTCTCTCTCCTATTTTTTTCCTTTCAAATTGCAGAACTCCCTTTAGTATTTCTTGAATGGCAGGTTTCTTATTGACAACTCTCTTTATTTTTGTTTATCTTTGAATATTCTGAACTCTCCCTCATTTTCAATGCCAGCTTTAATGGACACAGAATTCTTGGCTGACAGTTTTTTCTTTTAACATCTTAACTATCTCATACCACTGCCTTCTTGCCCCATGGTTTCAGATGAGAAATCAGCTATTAATCATATCAAACTTCCCTTTTATGTGATGGATCTGTTTTCTCTTGATGCTTTCGGTATTCTCTCTGTCTCACGCATTGGACAATTTGATAAGTATATGTCTTGGGTAGGCCTTTTAGGATTTATACTGTTTTGTGTGCACTGCATTTCCAGGACATGCACATTTATGTCCCTAAGAAGAGTTGGGAAATTTTCAGGCATTATTTCTTCCAACACTCCTTCTGTCCCCTCTCCCTTCTCTTCTCCCTCTGGGATGCCTATAATGTGTATGTTTGTGCATTTCATGTTGTCATTCAAATTCCTTAGTCCTTTCTGGATCTTTTCTTTTAATCTCTTTGTTCTACTATCTGTCTGATTTCAGATGTACTGTATTCCATATCACTGATTCTTTCTTCTGCTAGTTCAAATCTACTGTTATGTGCTTCTAGAGTATATTTTATTTTCTTGCATTGTGGCATTCATCACCATCATATCTGTTATCTTTTTATGTATGTTTATAATTTCTTCAGTGTGTTCTCCCAGTGTCTTCTTATTATCCTTAATCTCTTCCTTCACTTCATTAAGGTGAATCATGATATTTGTTTGGACATCTCTGATTAGTTGTTCCATATTCTACATCTCCTCCTGTTTTTTAGTTTGTTCACTAGACTAGCCCATAATTTCCTGTTTCTTAGTATGGCTTGTAATTTTTTGTTGGTGTCTAGGTATCTGTTTATCTTGATGGTCTTGTTTGGTTGCTTATCTTCTCTTTCTACTCCTGGGTTTCACTCTGTTTTTGTGTGTGTTTGTGGTAAGGTTTCCTTTGACACTTGTTTCCTCTTATTCTATTTCCTTGCTGTTGTCTGTGTTCCCCTGAAAAATAAATATTAGTACCAGAGAAAAGAGAAGAGATAAAGAAGAGAAAAATAATAGTAATAAAAACAAAGAAGATCCAGATTAGGCACAAAGATATGGAAGCTAAACAACACACTCTTAGACAAACAGTGGGTCAAGGAGGAAATCTCAAAAGAAATCAGTAACTACCTCAAATCAAATGAAATGACAACACAACATATCAAAACCTATGGAATGCAGCCAAAGCTGTACCAAGAGAGAAATTCGTAGCCATAAATGCATATATTAAAAAAGAAGAAAGAGATAAAATTGAAGACCTAACTGCACATTTGGAAGAAGTGGGAAAACATCAACAAACTAACACCAAAGGAAGTAGAAAGAAAGAAATAACAAAGATTAGAGCAGAACTAAATGAAATAGAAAATAAGAAACCACTAGAAAAAATAAACAAAACCAAAAGCTGGTTCTTTGAGAAGATCAATAAAATTGACAAACCCTTAGCCAGACAAACAAACAAAAAGAGAGAGCAGATGCAAATACACAAAATGAAGAATGAAGAAGGGGATATCACTACTGACCCCACAGAAATAAAGAGTATCATAAGAGGGGGCGGATGTGGCTCAAATGGTTGGGACTCCATCTGCCATATGGAGGGACCTGGGTTCGATCCCCGGGACCTCCCGGTAAAATTAAAAAAATACATAAATAAGGTGCATGGGCTGCCAGACTCTGTGTGCCGGTGAGCTGCCAGGCCCCGGGAGCCATGCAGCAAGATGATGATGTAACAGGAGAGAGATGCAGGGGAGAGACAAGATGAGATGCTCTGAAAGCTCTGAAAACCAGGAACCAAGGTGGTGCAGGTGGCAGAACACCTCTCTCTTACATAGGAGGTCTCCTGGATCGAAACCTGGTGAAGACTGGAGGAGGAGGATGAGAAGAGATGGCAGGAAACAGACACAGAGAATTGCCCAGCGAATGGACACAAAAAAACAGCAAAGGGGGGGCTTTAAAATGCATAAGGTAAATAAATAAATCTTTAAAAAAAAAAGAGTATCATAACAGGATACTTAGAAAAATTATATGCCAACAAAAATGATAATTTAGAGGAAATGGACAAATTCCTAGAAACTCACAAACAGCCTGCATTGATTAAAGAAGAAATTGATGAACTCAACAGTCCAATTACAAGTAAAGACATAGACTTAGTCATCAAAAACATCCCAACTAAGAAGAGCCCAGGACCAGATGGCTTCACAGGTGAATTCTACCAAACATTCTGGAAAGAGCTAACATCAATTTTGCTTAAGCTCTTCCAAAAAATAGAAGTAGAAGGAACATTGCCTTACTCATTCTATGATGCCAATATTACCCTAATACCAAAGCCAAACAAAGACACCACAAGAAAGGAAAATTACAGACCAATTTCTCTAATAAACCTAGATGCTAAAATCCTCAACAAAATACTTGATAATCGCATTCAACAATATATCAAAAGAATTATACACCATGACCAAGTGGGATTCATCCCGGGTATGCAAGGGTGGTTCAACATAAGAAATTCAATCAATGTAATACACCACATAAACAGATTGAAAGAAAAAAATCACATGATCATCTCTATAGATGCAGAAAAAGCATTCGACAAAATACAGCACCATTTCCTGATAAAAACACTGCAAAAGGTAAGAATAGAAGGAAACTGTCTGAACATGATAAAAGGTATATATGAAAAACCCAAAGCTAACATCATCTTCAATGGTGAAATCCTAAAAGCCTTCCCTCTGAGATCAGGAACAAGACAAGGATGCCCACTATCACCACTCCTATTTAACATTGTCTTAGAAGTACTTGCTTGAGCACTGAGGCAAGGAAAAGATATAAAAGGCATCCAAATTAGAAAAGAAGGAGGAAAATTTTCATTATTTGTAGATGACTTGATCCTATATGTAGAAAGCCCTGAGAAATCTACACCAAAGCTTCTAAAACTTATAAAGGAGTTCCATAACATCGCAAGCTATAAGATCAATCCTCAAAAATCAATAGCATGTCTGTACACTAATAACGAGCAATCTGAGGAGGAAATTAAGAAAAAAATGCCATTTACAATAGTAACTAAAAGTATCAAATACCTAGGAATAAATTTAACTAAAGATGTAAAGGACTTATATATAGAAAACTACACAACACTGTTAAAGGAAATCAAAGAAGACTTAAATAAATGGAAGAATAGTCCCTGTTCATGGATAGGAAGAGTAAACATCATCAAGATGGCTATCCTACCCAAACTAATCTACAGATTTAATGCAATCCCAATAAAAATCAACACTGTATTTTTTAAGGAATTGGAAAAACTAACTACAAAAAATATTTGGAAGGCTAAGAGGCCCCGAATTGCCAAAGACATAGTGAAAAAGAAAAATGAAGTGGGAGGTATCACACTACCTGAGTTTAAAAAATACTACAAAGCTACAGTGGTGAAAACCATGTGGTATTGGCACAAGGATAGACACATTGATTGAGCAATGGAACCGAATTGAGAGTCCTGATATAAATCCTCGCATATACAGTTATCTGATATTCAACAAGGCCACCAAGCTCACTCAGTTGGGAGAGAATGGCCTCTTCAACAGTGGTGCATGGAGAACTGGATATCCATATCCAAAAGAATGACAGAGGACTACCATCTCACACCTTATACGAAAATCAACTCAAGATGGATCAAATATCTAAATTTAAGAGCCAAGACCATAAATACCTTGAAAGATAATGTAGGGAAGCATCTACAGGACCGTGTAATAGGCAATGGTTTCATGAACTTCACACCCAAAGCACAAGCAGCAAAAGAAAATATAGATAAATGGGATCTCCTCAAAATTAAAAACTTTTGCAACTTAAAGGACATTATCAAGGAAATAAAAAGGCAGCCTACCCAATGGGAGAAAATATTTTGCAACCATATATCTGATAGAAGCCTAATAGCCTGCATATATAAAGAAATTCTACAACTCGAAAATAAAAAGACTAACAACCCGATTAAAAAATGGGCAAGTGACCTGAAAAGGCACTTCTCCAAGGAAGAAATACAAATGCCTAAAAAGCACATGAAAAAATATTCGACATCTCTAGCTATTAGAGAAATGCAAATCAAAAGTACATTGAGCTACCATCTTACACCCAGTAGAATGGCAGCTATTAAAAAAACAGCATACTATAAGTGTTGGAGAGGATGTGGAGGAATGGGAACTCTCATCCACTGCTGGTGGGATTGTGGAATGGTCCAGCCACTGTGGAGGACACTTTGGTGGTTCCTCAAAAAACTAACTATAGATCTTCCATATGATCCAGCGATTCCACTGCTGGGTATATACCCAGAAGAATGAAAGCAAAGACACGAACATATATATGCACACCAATGTTCATAGCGGCATTGTTCACTATTGCCAAAAGTTGGAATCAACCCAGGTGCCCATCAACAGATGAATGGATAAACAAAATGTGGTACATACGTACAATGGAATATTACTCAGCTGTAAGAAGGAATAAAGTGCAAACACACGGGATAACGTGGATCAATCTGGAAGACCTTATGTTGAGTGAAGCAAGCCAGGCATTGAAGGATGAACAGTATATGACCTCACTGGTATGAATTAAGGAAATTGAGCAGTATCTGAGAACTATTATCTGAAAGATAGGTGTACAAGAAAGAGAAAGAGAAATTTGTGAGCCATCACCCAAATGGACATAAGTGATAGAGTGTAGTTGGGTATTGAAGGGATAGGACAGGAGGATAGTGATATATTGGGTTGGGTGGCACAGGGTTGACAGGTGGGTAGATTGGGAAGGGTGGGTTAGAATACCCAGGACACTGAGGGGAGAGCAGAAATAGACAGGTGGGCATCTCTTAAAAGCAAGGGCAGTTCCTAATAGTGGAGGATAAACCAGTGTGTCGTGACCTCTTGTTGCATTTAACTATGAATCTTGTCATCCAATGAGTCAAGCCAGGGGGTCGTCATGGGCCCTGGGGGGATGGGGAGGAAGAACAGAACAGATCAAACAGGGGGTATTTAGTGGTCAGTGGATATGTTTTTCATTACCTTACAGTGATGGACATAGGACATGGTAAATATCATCAAAATTTATAAAAGTGTACAATCGAAAATGTAAACCATACTGTAAACCATTGACAATGTTTAGTAGCTTTGTTTCATTATCTGTATATCAGTTATAACGATGCTACCATCCACATACAAAGGGGTTTTAATATGGAATGAGGAAAGGGGGAGGACGTTGGGTATATGAGAGTGTCTTGTATTCGGTGTGTGACTTTGCTATGATGTAAAACTTCTTTGAAAATTAAATGAAAAATAGTGAGACACAGGAGAGTGAGAGGGGGAAGGTGCCATGGTACAGACTGGATACCAGATATTGCAGTGATAAAATGCAAAATGTCAAAAAAGAATGTATTTTATCTTTTTTAATTAAAAAAA
>JAQZBX010113072.1:0-10140 GCA_029593785.1 Cabassous unicinctus | reverse complement strand
TCAGGGTTTCTTTGTGAGGTGATGAAAATATTCTAAACTTGACTGTGGTGACAGTTGCACATATTGGTGAATATACTCAAAACCATTGGCTTGTTTGCTTTTAATGAATGAGTTACATGGAAATGTGATTTATATCTCAAAGCTGAGAAAAACCAAAGGCAGAAAAAAATGTTTTTGTAATGCAAGCACACAGGAATAACACCAATGAATACAACCAACTCCAAGCTGAGTTAGAGGTTATAAATCATCTCACAGATGTGCATAGAACAATAATCATGTTTAGAGCTTAGAGACCTTTAAGCATTTTAATTGGTTAGGTTAGAGCAGGGTTTCTCAACCTCAGCACGGTTGACCTTTTGCACTGGATTCTTTGGTGGCAGGAGGGGCCGGTGGAGGGCAGGAGACGGTCCTGTGCTGTAGGATGCTTCGCAGCATCCCTGGCCTCTACCCTCTAGAAGCCAGTAGCACCCACCCTCCAGTTGTGACCATCAAAAATGTCTCCAGACAATGTCCCCTGGGGGCCAACATCGTTCTGGGTTGATTGGGTTAAAGGTAGGCAGTGACCCAGGCTAATGGTCACTACGTGACAGTGAATTCCCAGGTTTAAATTCCCCCGCGTGGGCGTTTTTATTAAATGGTTATATTGATCCCTGCATTTCCCACAGGCATCCGCGTTCTTACGGGGCACATAGAAAGGAGCCCCGACAGGTGACAGCCAATGCAAGGGCTCCAAACATGCACTCAGGTTTGTCTCCTAAGGGAATTACTTAGTTGCCTCCAAGAGAAAACTGTCAGGGCGGGCCTAACCAAGATGGCAAAATTATCATCACAATCCTATCTGGGAGCCACCGTGCCCAGCGCTGAGGCCTCCACACCGCCTCCCAGCCCTGCCTCCAGGGCGGCGCCCTCATCTCCTCCTGTCCCTGGCTTCTCCACGTGGCAAGATCAGCACGCAGGATGTCCTGGACAGAAGGCCACGCCGCCCGTCAGCCCCTCTGTGAGTCAGGAAGCCCCACAGACGGGAGCTCCCAGGTCTCTGCCTGCCCTGGCATCCGCCTGGAATGGATCCGTCCTCAGAGGCAAGCAAAGCTTCAGTGGGGCTCGAAAGGACTTGGCAGCGGTTCTTGTCAGGACACCTTGACGGCGATCCATTGTGCAACCCTCCGGCATTCCGGCGCTTCCTTCAGCCCTTCCTGCCTTCTTCGTCGCCAAGATCTTGCCTGGCAAGATGAAGTCAAGGCCAGTTCCGCCTCGGATGACAGCCTACTCACGTTGCTCAGCATGACTCCTGGAAGGCTTTTGAATAGTGGGTAGATTTATATTCGGAGACCTACAAAGATCTCAATGACACATTTTAAACCGATTGGTGTTGTGTCACGGGTGTTGCAGGCTATTATGATTTGGAGTCAGTGGGCTGAGAATGTGCTTTATGTGTAAAGACATAAAACGCCGAGGCAGGGCCCAGACCACACGGCTGGCCCCGACCGCTGGCCCCGGCCGCTGGCCCCGGCCCTCCTGCCTCCCCCTTTCCTCCCTGCCCGGCACCAGAGGCTAGGAGACCTGTGGGAATGGCAAGCCTATTGCTAGGACACACAGGTCTCAATGTATTGAGACCATTGTGGTCTCAATATATTGGGGTCGGCATAAGAAATTAAATGGTAATTTTGGGAGAGTTTTCTGGAAGCTGCAGACAACACAGAAAAAGCTTAGAAACTGAGAAATGCATGAAATATATGTAGAGTATTGTATAATACTTAATCCAAACTTTACAATAAGGTAAACACTCCATAAAAGAAAAAGAAAAGATACAGACTTCTCGGGTACGAAGGGAGGGCCAAAAAATTTTCATGGATTTTCCAGATTGTGGGGGCACCGTGTCCCTCACCCCGCGATGTGGAAGGGGTAACTATTTTAAGGGTGGCGCGGCAGCCCCACGGGGGCCAGGGCACACGGCCTGGGCGGCAGCTCTAGGGGCAGCGCCCAAGGGCGCCTGTGCTGGGAGCAGGGGCGGTGATGTCCTCATGAAACTCCTTTTCTGGGACAACTTTGGACAGTCTTCCTGGCTGTTCACCTCCAAGCCTCCCTCTCCAATCCTTCCCAGATCTGACACATACTCTTTCATTGACCCCCCCCCCTTCTGTTTAAATCAGATTGCTTGCTGCTAGGAATCCTGGTGGGACTGAGCAGAAAGGATGCCCTCCCCTGCCGGCTAGTCTAGGCCTGGCTCCCCGGCGTAGAAAACTAAGAACTCATCCAACACCATCAGATTCATGGAAACCACACGAGATGGAAACGCAAAGAGCAAAATCCGCGTGCTGTGCTCAAGAAGAAACTCCATTTTGGAAGTCCTGAGAACCACATTCAGAAGGAAAGGAGGGCTCAGCACCCCCGGAGGTGCATCGGCCACCACAGCTGGGGGACAGCTTTCCCCCGTGCGTGCCCAGAGCAGCCCCCCTTCCACCCCAGTCCCACCCCAGCCCAGTTCCACCAGAATCTAGCGCCAGGATTCTTCAAGGTGTGTGATGACCAACCATCCCTGTCTGCCTGCCACCGAGGGCTTGCCCGGGACATGGGACTTTCAAGGAGAAAGCCAGGAAATCCCCAGGTGAACTGGGACGGCTGGTCACACCAAGTGGGCAGCCAAGCTTGCGAACCCCTGCTCCAGACCCAGCAGGACTGAGGGTGAGTGGGGCCTAGCTGGGCCAAGGTGGGGAGCATGCCACCACGTTTCGAGCACATCCAATCCTAGGTCTCTACCTACCCAAGAGAAATGAAAACTTCAGGGAACACAAAATTGTGTTACGCAAATGTTCCCAGCAGCATGATTCGTAATAGCCAAAAAGTGGAAACAACCCAGATGTCCATGGACGGTTGAAGGAATGAATGGAGGGTGGTCTGTCTGCATGGCGTGCTATTCTGCCATAACCAGGACTGGAATCCTGATAACATGCTACAATCTGGATGAACCTCGGACACATTCTGCTGAGGGAAAGAAGCCAGTCGTCGGAGGCGACGTGTTGTAGGAATCCATTCCTATGAAATGTCCAGAACAGGCAAATCCATGGAAAGACAGAAAGCAGATTGGGGGCGCCCAGGCCTGGGGGTAAGGATACCAGGTTTCTTTGGGGCATGATGAGAATGTACAAAAATCGATTGTGGTGATGCTTGCACAACTCTGTGAATATACTAAAAACCACCGAATTGTACACTTTAGGATGTGAATCATATCTCAATAAAGCATTGTAAACTAGGAAAAGAAGGACACAAGTATCTCTCTTAAACGAACTCAAATGTGTCTTTAACAGTGAAATATCAGCCCAGTTTTTCTCAACCTTAGTTCAGCGTGGGGAACTTCAGAATTGCCTGTGGGGCCTTTCATGGATTCCCTAAATTTTCTATAATGAGTACGCATTGATGTTTAATCATAAAAGTGATAAATCTTACCTTTGCCAATATGTAAAGAACACATCCGCATTGTGTAAACGCCTGGTCTCCGCTCACGTAGCATTCTTCTCTTTTTCCACGAGGTGGCAGCATGAGCACAAATAGTTGCAAAAAGAGTTTCTGAATATTTTGTCTCAAGAACACTGCTGTTAATTGCTCAGTTTAGTCTGACACGTTACCTGCATAATCAAATCATTTATTAGATTATCTTTCTGGTGAAAATGACTACACAGTCATTGTAATAATTGGTAAGTAGGAGAAAACATTGTTCAGAGCCAAGATTAGCACGTTGGTGTTTATCTTTGATTTTATCGATATGTGATGGAAAGAAGCTACCCGCCCCCCACACAAGTGTTTTCTAATCTAGCCTTTCACATCAAATGTATCTGAGCATCTTCCTCAAATCTCTAAATGTCCTTTGCTAACAAGATTTTTAAAGATTGTATGGGCTTCCAGCCTGGGGATACATTGTAACTTGCTTAACCAATTTAAATTGCTCATTTAGGGTATTTTAACTGTCTTTGAATGATAAAAGATTTCACATATACAAAATATACCGAACAAAATGTCACCCAATTTGATTGCTACCCCAATTTGATACATGTTCATTTTGCCATCTTGACTTCAGATTTGCTTTAAGAAATAAACGTTTACAAGTAGAGTTGAAGGTCTCTCTATCCAGTTCAGTTCTGTCCTTCTGTCATAAAAGTAACCTCTGATCTGAGGTTGGCGTTTATTTTTCCTATCCTTGATCTCATACCTTTAACTACAAAAGCATGTGTCATAAACAAGAGTATCATGCAGTGTGTTTAAATTCTGCATGTAAATATCATCACGACTGCATGTCCTTTATTCATTAACATTATGGTTTCGCGATTTAGCCGTATTGATACAGAACTGGTTCACTGTAGCCGTTCTAAAATATCATTTAAAAATTTGATAAAATTTATGAATGCATTCCCCTATTGATAAACCTTTGTGTGGTTTCCAGTCATTGAGAATCAGTGCACCGGTGATCATGCTAGGTGGGGCTGTGCTTCTCCAGGAAATAGGTCTTTTATAAAACTCAAGATTCAACTGGAAAGAAATGAACCAAATAGGCAAAAGACATGAAAAGATATTTCTTTGAAGAAGATATTCAGGTGACACATGAAAAGATGGTCAGCATCATACCCATTGGGAGATGAAAACTCAAACCACAAGAAGATACCTCACTCCACACCTATGGGAGTGGTGAAAATAAAAGATAGTGACACCACCGAATCTGATGTGGATATAGAAAACTGGATCGCTCATATATTGCTAGTAGGAATGTAAAATGGTGCAGCCACTCTGGAAAATAATTCGACGTTTCCTTTCAAACTAAACACACGCGTACCATACTACCCTATGACCTAGCAGTCCCCTTCCTGCGCATGTCCCTGGAGAAGGGAAAACATCACCTGGGCACCGCTATCCAGAATAGCTTTATTTGTAATAGCCAAACTCTGGAAACAACCAAAAATGCTGAACAACAAGTGAATGGTTCAATAAACTGTGGTACATCCATACTACTCAGCGGGAGAAAAAAGAATTCTTACTACATGCCACAATTTGGACGAACCTCAAAGGCGTCATGCTGCGTGAAAATGGTCATGGTGCCCAGTTGTTTGGTCAAGCAAGCACTGACTTCATTGTTACTGTGAGGACATTTTCATGGACTTAAATCATCAGTAAGTTGATTGCATCTATGGCTGATGACATCTACAATCAACTGAGGAGATTGCCTTCAACATTCTCCAATCATCCAATCAGTTGAAGGCCTTAAAAAGAGAACTGATGATTTCAGCAGAGGAGAGAATTTCCATCTCTACTTCAGCCAGCCAGCTTCTCCTGGGGAATTCATCACAAACCTTCATCGAAGTTCCCAGCATACAGCCTGCCCTACGGAATTTGGACTCATGAATCCCCATGGTCACATGAGACCATTTTATATAATCTCATAATATTTACAGATATCTCTTGTTAGTTCTGTTTCCCTAGAGAACCTTGACTAATACAACTTCTAAAATGATGCTAACTCTCTGTTTTCATATCTAATAGATTTACTACCCCCTCCCTCTGCCCCTCTGCTCTTCTTTGAAACAAAATTTCTGGCTCCTTTTGCTTCTTTATTTTTCCATATGAATTTTAAGATGGCTTATCTAGTTCTAAAAATATATTGATCTTATATATATATATATATTTGCAGATTAATTTGGGGATTTCCTATTCAAGGACAGAGTGTGCTTTTCCATTTGTTCAAGTCTTTTGGGTTTCCTAGTAGCATTTTTAAGTTTTCTTTATATAGATTTTGCATATGTCTTCAGTTCTTAAATGTTTGTTTATCTGGGTATAGAATTCTAAGTTGTCAGGCATTTTCTCTCAGCACTTAGAAGATTATATTTCAATGTTTTCTTGCATTTTTTTTTTAATTGCTACAGTGATTCCCACTGTCAAAATTCCTCATTTTCCTTTGTAGGGAATTTTTTTCTCTGTTGTTCTTAATATTTTCTCTCTACTTTTGCATTCTTAAGTTTTAATGTGACATTTTGGGAGGATTTTTAAAAACTATCTGCTTTGAGGACTTGTGTTTTTCATCAACTCTGAAAAATTCTCAACTCTATCTCTTCTAATACTGCCATGTCCACCTCTTCTCTATTCTCTCCTTTGGCACGCTTATTAAACATGTGTTGAAACTTCTCACTCTAGCCTCTGTGTCCATTAAACTTCTGTTTTTCCCACTCCTGAGTCCCTCTGCAGTTCATTCATGGTAATTTTCTCAAATCTATTTTTCTGGTTCACACATTTTTGCTTTGGTCTTTAAAGCCATTCATTGGGTTCATTTCAATGATGTATCATTTCTCCCCTAGAAGGTCTGTCTTGTCCTTGTTAAAGTTCTCCATATTGTCTGGTCACATTATTCTGTTATTTGATTGCTGTTCCCAGTCCTTCTTTTTTTGTTTGTAATCAATTTAAACAACTCATCTCATAGTCTTCTTCAGACAGTTTTATTATTTTGAGATCTCAGGCTATTAGTCCTCAAGGGTGTTGTACCTGCTGACTCAACGGTAGAGCATTTCTCAGTTTGTGGGAGCCCCGCATGCTCTGGGTCATAGACGTTTCCTCGTGGAGTACATGGCCTTGGCTTCCACCTGGTAGATCAGGGGCTGGCCAGGGCTCAGTCTTTCCAGAATTTCTCACCTTGGCATTTCCACGCCAGAATGATAGTGTGCATTCAGACTCCATGACTTCATTGCTTAGGCTTGAGGTCTTGTTTTCTTAGGGGATTATTTCCCACCCCCTCCCCTTGGAGTGCCAGCAAGAAATAAGCTTGCTGTTTCCTGGCTACTTCACTGGGAGGTTGGGAAATTAACCTAGTCCTCCCTTGCTTAAGGAGGTAGGCAGCCCATGACCCATCTCTGGGCAGGGGACTCAAGGCCAGCTTCCCATCTCAGTGGGTCAAAGTCATATCTTTTATCCCCATGCTGGTATTGAAACCTCAATGCCTAACCATGAGAACCTATGCCTCTTCTGAATCCATCAAGCTACATTTCTTTCTAGCTAGGTTATATATTTAATATTTGTATTATGTTTTATACAGCATGCTTGTTTGTTTGTAGAAATATGGGGGTGTGTCATTACCTCATTCTGCTCTATTCCCAGAAATGGAAGTTAGAGTGTGTTTCCAATTTTTTGATATTATAAATAACGCTATGATGAATGTCCTTGCCCATTAATCTTTAGGCACATCTCTGCTTATTTTCTTTGGAAAAAGTTCTAGAAATGGTCAAAGAGTATGAACATTTTGAAGGCATTTGATATACAATGCTGTATCACCAACCTCAAAGAATGACACACTTTCCATTCCCTGGGAATCCCTGTTTGCCTGTGCCCTCGCCGACATTTGGAAACTTTTAAAAATGACTGGCATTTGGTTAGATTAAAAATATAGTGTGAGGATTGTGGGAATATGGTGTCGGATTAGGCAGATAATACTCAGATCTTTCACAAAAACATTGGTGAAAGAGCTAAAAGCTGATCGAGAGACCTGCTTTTGGGAGTCAACAGACCAGGAAAGTGCTTCACAAATCCCAGGAGAGTGAGGGACAGAGGGATGAAGAAGCCAAAACAACAAACTGTGAGTTACTAAACCTCCTGGCTGCCGGGAAGGGCATCCCTCCCCTACCCCCAAGATATTCAGCAGAGGTAAAACCCCTGGCTCATTTCAGCTGATTGAAAGGGGAGCAGACATCTTCCACACTGTCAGCTGTTACAAGGGAAAAGGGAGGGGAAGTTGGAGAGTTTTTATTCAGTGAATTCAGCCAGCGGAGCTGGCTTTGAATCTTGGCTCTGGCTAGATGAAAACAAAGGAAAACCGAGACAGATACACCTCTGTAGGTGCATCAATGAGTGCCATCTACTGGCCAGTCTGGAAATTACATGGACAAAAACTCCTTTTAGAGCTCTCGTTACCCCACCCCTGGGAGAAAGTCTGCGCCCCATTACTGAGTCCCTGGCATGATTTTGATAACTTAAGCCAGGCAATTTTAAAGACTTAGGATAAGTTGAACCAAATATCAAAGAAGAGCTGTGAAAAAATAATAACAATAGGCAAGAGAGAGAGAAATTGGCCATCAGAGTAAATTCACCAACATATCAGATGCCTAGACATCAGCAAAAAATTACAAGCCATACTAAGAAACAGGAAGAGATGGCCCAGCCAAAGGAGCAAACCAAATATCCTGAAGAGATTTAGGATTTAAGACAATTAATCAATGATAATCACACTACTCTCCTAAATGAATTTAAAGAATTGAAAGAAAATATGACTAAAGGAATAAAGGATATCAAGAAGACACTGGGTGAGCATAAAGAACAATTTGAAAGTCTGCAAAGAAAAGTAACAGACCTTATGGGAATGAAAGACACGATGGATGAGCTCAAATTTAAAAATACATTAGAGGCACATAAGAGCAGATTTGAATTGCTTGAAGACAGAATTAGTGATTTGGAAGGCCGAACATCTGAACTGGAAAAGACAGGAGAACAGAAAGAGAAAAGAATGGAAAAAATGGAACAGGGTCTCAGGGAATTTAATGACAATGCAAAACACAAAAATATACACATTATCAGTGTCCCAGAAGGAGAAGAAAATGGAAAAGGGGCAGAAAGAATATTTGAGGAAATAATGACTGAAAACTTCCTTACCTTTATGAAAGACATAAATATCAATATCCAAGAAGGACAATGCACCCCAAACAGAATAAACACGAATAGATTGACCCTGAGACAACCACTATTCAGAATGACTAATATCAGACATAGAGATGATTTTGAAAGCAGCAAGAGAAAAGCAAAGCATCACATACAAGGGAAATTTGATAAAATTAAGTGCCAACCTCTCATCAGAAACCATGGAGGAGAGAAGAAAGTGGTATGATGTATTTAAGGTATTGAAAGAGAAAAACTGCCAGCCAAGAATTCTGTATCCAGCAAAGCTGTCCTTCAAAAATGAAAAGGAATTCAAAGTCTTCACAGACAAACAAAAACTGATAGAATATGTTACCAAAAGACCAGAATTATAAGAGATATTAAAAGGAGTGCTGCAGCCTGAAAGGAAAAAACAAGGGCAAGAGACTTAGGGAAGAGTGTAGAAATGAAGATTGTTAGAAAGGGTAAAAAAGATAGACAATAGTGCGATATGACCACAGAAAGCCAAAGGTCAAAATGGATGAAGTAAGTAATGCCTTTACAATTATGACATTGAATGGCTTGAACTCCCCAATCAAAAGACACACACTGATAGAATGGTTAAAAAAAATATGAGCCATCTAAATGTTGGCTACAAGAGACTCACCTCAGACATAAGGGTACAATCAGGTTAAAAGTGAAAGGTTGGAAAAAGATATACCACGCAAATGGTAACCAAAAAAGAGCTGCAAAGGCAGTGCTGAGAGAAAAATTTATAGCTCTCAATGCTTACATTAAAAAAGAAAAAAGAGCTAAAATTGATGATCTAACTGCACACCTGAAAGAACTAGAAAAAGAACAGAAAACTAATCCTAAACCAAGCCAAAGTAAAGAAAATAGTAAAGATCAGAACAGAAATAAATGAAATTGACAGAAAAACAATAGAGAGAATCAACAAAACCAAAAGTTGGATCTTTGAGAAGATCAACAAAATCGACAAACCCTTAGCTAGACTGACAAATAAAAAAAGAGAGAAGATACAACTAAATAAAATCAGAAATGAGAAGGGAGACATTACAACTGACCCTGTAGAAATAAAAGAGATCATGAGCGGATACTATGAACAACTGTATGCCAAAAAAACTAGAAAATGTAGACAAGATGGACAAATTCCTAGAAACATATGAACCACCTATACTGACTTTAGAAGAAGTAGAAGACCTCATTAAATCAGTCACAAGTGAAGAGATTGAAACAGTTATTAAAAACCTCCCAAAGATGAAAAGCCTGGGACCAGATGGCTTTTGAATTCTATCAATCATTCAAAGATGAACTAATACCGATCTTGCTCAAGCTCTTCCAAAAAATTGAACAGGAAAGAATGCTACCAAACTCATTCTATGAAGCAAACATCACCCTAAAACCCAAACCAGATAAAGATACTATGAAAAAAGAAAATTACAGACCAATATCTTTAATGAATAT
>JAQZBX010113071.1:0-10140 GCA_029593785.1 Cabassous unicinctus | reverse complement strand
ATTTGTACATTTAATAACTGAAAATATAAACAATTAAAAACTAAAAAGTAAACACAGATGAATAAATATATACATTTCTCCATTAAATGTAATGGATACATATAATTTTTTTTTTTTATCAAACAATATGTTACACAATATATTTGGTTCATAGTAATGCATTCATACAGTATTTGTCCTTTTGTGTCTGGCTTGCTTCACTCAGCATACTGTCCTCCAGATTCATCCATGTTGCCATATGCTTTACGACTTCATTTCTTCTTACAGCTGCATAATATTCCATCGTGTGAATAGACCACAGTTTGTTTATCCATTCATCTGTTGATGGACACCTGGGTTGTTTCCAACTTTTGGCAATGGTGAATAATGTTGCTGTGAACATCAGTGTGCAGATGTCTGTTCGTGTCACTGCTCTCAGTTCTTCTGGGTGTATACCCAGTAGTGGTATTGCAGGGTCACATGGCAAGTCTATATTCAACTTTAGGAACTGCCAAACAGTCCTCCACAGTGGTTGTACCATTTTGCATTCCCACCAACAGTGAAGAAGTGTTCCTATCTCTCCACATCCTCTCCAACACTTGTAGTTCTCTGTCTTTTTAACAGTGGCCATTCTGATAAGTGTAAAATGATATCTCATTATAGTTTTGATTTGCATTTCCCTAATCATGAGTAATGTTGAGCATTTCTTCATGTGTTTTTTTGCCATTTGTATTTCTTCTTTGGAGAAATGTCTATTCAAGTCTTTCGCCCATTTTTTAATTGGGTTGTTTGTCTTTTTATTGTTGAGTTGTAACATCTCTTTATATATTCTGGATATTAAACCCTTAACAGATATGTGATTTCCAAATATTTTTTACCATTGAGTTAGCTGCCGTTTCACCCTTCTGACAAAGTCCTGTGAGGTGCAAAAGTGTTTAATTTTGAGGAGGTCCCATTTATCTATTTTTTCTTTTGTTGCACGTGCTTTGGGTGTAAGGTCCAAGAAACCATTACCTACTACAAGGTCTTGAAGATGTTTCCTTACATTTTCTTCTAGTAGTTTTATGGTCCTGACTTTTATATTTAGATCTTTGATCCATTTTGATTTGATTTTTGTATAGGGGGTGAGATAGGGGAAATTTGTGCTCATCTCATTGATTAGTTCTCTTAAATTCTGCATCTCTTCTGGGACTTTGCTGTATTCTTTTTCTTGGGCCATGTCCTCTATTTTCTTAGTATGGCTCGTAATTTTTTGCTGGTGTTTAGGCATCTGGTTAGGTTGTATTTTACTTAGATGCTCTATCTCCTTCTCTTTTATAGGATTTTAGTGGCAGGAGGCTGTGAAATACCACAGCTCTTTGATTTTTGGCTCATCCTTGATTTTTTGGATTGTCTTGCTGGTTGCTCAAAACTGGGCACTGGACCCAGTAATTGGTTGTGGAGTCGTTTCCTAGGGCCTTGGGCAGGGAGGCTATAGAGGCCAGGAAAAGCCTCTCCTATTTAATTTTCTTATGTGCACTTCCTTGGTCTGCCAGGAGATGGCGCTTGTTGGCAGCTCTCATATCAATGCCTGGTCGGAGTGTTATTTGTTGTGACACAGACCAGATCAGTGTGATAGAGCTTCCTGTCTGGGGGCTAACAGCCTTGTAATTTAAACTTTTGGAGACAGTTCTCCAGTCTTCTCTAGCAGCCCCCTCCCTTTTCCCAGCTAGGAAATATTTCCTCTCCCCTCTGAATCCTTAACAATCAGTCCCTGTTAGTAGCAGAGGAGATTGGGAGATTTGAATATCTTTAGCCCCTTGCAGGCTCCAAGGCAAACAATGGCATAGCCGCACCTGGCCTGGAAGGGCTCTCGGAACAGGACAGACCAAACCTGGGAGTCAAAAGCAGGGTTAGCCCCAGGCTCTCTCTCCCCTCTCCTGTGGAGTCCTCAACAATTAGACCAGGCTATAAGAGAGGGAGATTGCGAGGATCGGATTTCTCCAGTCCTCCCTAGGCTCCCAGGGCAAACTGCCATGTGGAAGGGTCCGTGGGGCTCCGCAGCCCAACTTTGCGGGTCAGAACCTGAGTCAGCCTAAGGCTGTGTGTGTCTCTCTCCCCTTTCCAGAAGTGGTAGATCCCTGGAGTCCGCTTTGTCTGTAGTGGCAGGCCCAGAGACCCGAGAATTCTAAGGAGTGTGGGGGAGGGTGCCGGCAGCAGCAGCTGCTGCTGATTCCAACTCACGGTTCTGTCGTAGCGATTTCCCTCTTTTGTCCCTCTCTCCTCTGGGTGGTGTGCAGCCTTCACCTGCTGTCCTCAACCCTAGAAGATCTATTTTGGGGCTGTTTCAGCCTGTTCTCTAGCTATTTTTCTGGAGAAGAGATTCCTGTGTCTTACTAGTCAGCCATCTTCCCGGAAGTCCTCTGAGAATCGGTCAGAACTTTTATAATGTAGTACTGTCACCCTGAAAACCATTAAAGTAATAGTTCTAAAATGATATATGTCTAGCCAACCTTAATCCCAGTCAATTTGTGGCTCTACCTGGCTCTGTTTCTCAGGGAAAGAAATAAAATCCAAACTTCAAAAAGAATAACCTGAAAAGTTGTGAAAATATTTACTGAAGTCCCTTAAAATCTGACAGTAGATTCAATTGATAATACAATGGAAAATTTAAATTCTCCTTTTCCTGTCTCCTTCGTTCAATGGCAGCTGCCTCTCAAGTCTTTTTCCTCCATTTCTCTCACCTCCTCCCAATGCCCCAAACCCAGCTTATGCCTGCATTCATCCTTCCCAACTTGATCTATAATTTACTGCAGTTCTCATCAAAATCCTAGCAAGGTATTTTTCAGATATCAACAAAGTTATTTTTCACTTTATATGGAAAGGCAAAGGACCTAGATTAACCAACACAATACCTAAGAAGAACAAAGTTGAATGACCCACATTTCTTCAATTCCAAATCTCCTTATAAAGCTATAATAATCAAGACAGTGTAATATTGGCAAAGAAGACACAAAGATGAATGGAAGGAAATAGAGTGCATAGAAATATACTTATGCAATATTGTCCACTGATCTTTGAGAAAGGAGCAAAGGTAGTTCAATGGAAAAAGGGTAGTCTTTCAACAAATGGTGTTAGAACAATTGGACACACATAAGCAAAAAATCAAAGAAAGAGAGAAATTAGATACAAACTCTACACCTTACCTAAAATTAATGCAAAAAAAGTTTACCTACATGTAAATGTAAAATGCAAATACATAAATGTCTAGAATAAATCACTGGAAGTAGTCTATAAGACCTTGGATCAGATGGTAAGTTTTTATATACATCTCCAAGAGTGTGATTTAAGAAAGAAAGAAAAAAAACTGTTAAACTTTATTAAAGTAAAAAAAAAAAAATTTCTACTCTGTGCAAGAAACTGTTAGGAGAATGAAAAGACCAACCACACACTGGGAGAAAATAGGTGCAAACACAAATCTGAAAAAGGACATGTATTCAAAATATACAGGAAACTCATAGAACTATTTGTCAAAAGATGGAAGCAACCCAAGTGCTCATCAAACGATGAACAGATAGACAAAATGTGATATATACGCACAATGGAATATTATTCAGCCATAAAAAGGAATGAAGTTCTGATACATGTGACATGGATGACCCTTGAAGACATCATGTTGAATGAAATAAGCTAGACACAAAAGGACAAATATTGGATGATTTCACTGATACGAAATAATTAGAATAAGGAAATTCAAAGAGCAAAATCTAGAATATAAGTCACCAAGAGCCAAAGTGGAGGTAGCAAATTGGGAGTTAATGCTTAAATTGTATAGAGTTTCTGTTTGGGTTGATGGAAAAGTTTTCATAATGGATGGTAGTTTTGGTAGTGCACCATTGAGAATATAATTACCAGCACTGAATTATATATTTGATTATGGTTAAATGAGGAAATTTTAAGTTCTTATATGTTAACTAAATAAAAATTTTTAAAAAATTCATGCACCAAAGGAAAAAAAACGAGTAAAAAAAGAAAACATAAAAAAAAAAACAAAAGAGAAAAAAAAAAATCCATGCACCTGCACAACACAAACAGTGAACCTTAATATAGACCATGGACTATACTTAACAATAGAACTATAAAAATGTTCTTTCATCAGCTGTAATAAATGTACCACACTAATGGTGTCAATAATAGGGTAGTTTACAGGAACCTGTATTTTATGTATGATATTTCTGTAAACTTACAAATTCTCTAATAAAAGAAAACTCGTAGAACTCCACAACAACAACAAAAAACCCGCCACCAACAACACACTTTAAAATGGGTAAAGATTTGAACAGATTCCTCACCAAAGAAGATTATACAGATGGCAATTCAGCTTATAAAAAGGTGTCCTATCGTACTTGTCATTAGGGAAAAGTAAATTAAAACCACAATGAGATATCACTACACACTCATTAGAACGTCTAAAATCCCCAAACCAGACAGTACCATATGCTGACAGGGTCACAGAACAATAGGAACTCTCTCACATTGCTGCTGGGAATAAAAATATGACAGCCACCTTGAAGGTAGTTACTTATTTCTGATGGAGGAACAAAGCATTTGTGCTCCTAGATATTTACCCATCTGGTTTGAAAACTTTTGTCCACACAAAAACAAGCATGCAAATGTATATAACAACTTTATTCATAATTGCATAACTTGGAGTTAACAAAGATGCCTTCCAATCGGTGAGTGGAAACGCAATTGTGATACATCCATATAATGGAATATTATTCAGTAATAAAAGGCAATGAATTCTCAAGCGATGCAAACACTCGGATGAATCTTAAATTGATAAGTAAAAGAAGTCAGTCGGAAAGGAGACATACTTTATGTTCCCATTTATATGACATCGTGAAAAAGTCAAAATTATAGAAATAATAAACAGATCAGTGGTTACCAGGGATTCAGGGAAGGGATTGGGGAAGAGAGATGGGATGAATGGGTGAAGCATTCTGTCTGATAATTTAACAGTGGCTACCTGCCAATCACATTTGTCAATACACAGGGAATTTTACAGGCCAAAGAGTGAATCTTAATGTACACAAATTAAAAAATCATCTGTTTTCCTGGTGGATCACAGGTTGAATGTAAATGTTATAAAAGATTCTAACTGTACTACAATATGAAACAAACTCACTGCAGGCACTGGGGGAAAAGGTGCTGAAATAAAATTTTGGAAGTGAGTGGACTCTGTAAGCCTAAAGGCAAAAGGAACTCTAGATGATAAAGTTCTTTCCCATACAGAGACTAGTTAGCAATTCTAAAATCACTATATATGTATACAGCAGGAATTGAGCAATTAAGTAAAGAGATGGCAATCTCACTCTTGGAGTGGGAAATTACAGATGAGAATTTGAAGAAAGCTAGAATGATCCACGTGGTGATAGATTAAAGTTGAAGATATCAAATGGACTCATGTGTACCTTAATATAACTCAGATGGTTCCGTATACAACTATTTATTGTTAGGTGTATGTACACAGGCTAGTATACACACATATATGTCCTTGCACGGGCAACTGAGAGGGCCTAGAAGCTAGGACATTCCGGTAGCAATGAGTATGATTAGCTCCAATGCCTAGGTTTTTCATACATTTTTCAATAAAAGGAGAAACGGCTGATTTTAGGACTGCAGCAGGGAATATGCAAGATCCTTGAAATATTATAAAGCTTAACTCTTAAAAAAAGAAAACACAAATATGGGGCTATATCAAAGGACAGAAGGGTCAACTGAAAGATTTCTGAGTGGCCAAAGCTGGAACAAAGTAATCAACAAATTACATAAATTATTCCCATCAAAATTCTGACTTCTTTGCATAAATTGCCAACCTAATCCCAACATTCCTAGGGAATTGCAAGGAGCCCCCAAATAGCCAAAACAACATTGAATAAGAAGCAGAAACTTGAAGGACTCACATGTCCCCATTCCAAAACTACAAATGAAGACAGTATGGTAGTGACAAATAGATTGTGTGGTGGCTTGACTCTATGTACCCTAGAAAACCGTATTCTTAATCCATTCCTATGGCTATGAACTCGTAAATAGGACCTTGTGATGAGGTTACTTCAGTTAAGGTGTGGCCCAACTGAATCAGGATGGGTCTTAATCCTATTCCCGGAGTCCTTTATAAGCAGAATGAAATTCAGACACACAAAGAGAAAGCCAAGGGAAGAAGCTGGAAGCCAATCAGAGAAGTCAGTTGATTTCTTACATCACACCACATATAAAACTTTACTCAAAACAGATCAAAGACCTAATTGTAGGATTTAAGTCTATAAAACTAGTAGGAAAAAACCTAAGTGCAAATCTTAGTAACCTTGGCTTAAGCAATGGTTTCCTCCCTACAGTGAAGATATACAAATGTCTAATACACACATGAAGAGATGCTCAACTGCATTGGCCCATTATTAGGGAAATGCAATCAAAACCACAGTGAGAGACCACTTCAACCCACTCAGAAGGCTATAATCAAATACACAGATAATAACAAGTGTTGAAGAGAACATGGGGAAATAGGAACCCTCAAAAGGCTGGTGGTCATGTAAAATGGTGTAGCTGCTTTGCAACTTCTTCAAGTGGTTAAAAATCGACTTAAAATACGATCCAGCAATTCCACTTCTAGGTTTATACCTATGAGAAATGAAAACAATGTATCCACACACAACTTGTCAATATTACTTGCAGCAATATATGTAATAGCCAAAACTGGAAACAACTGAAATGTGCATTAACTGACAAATGGATAAATAAAATGTGTTATATCCTGAAATGGATTATTATTCTACAATAAAATGAAATGAAATATTGACAGATGCTACAACATGGATGGTCCTAAGTAAAAGGAGCCAGTCACACAGGACCATGTATTGTGAGGTTCCATTTCTATGAAATGTCTGGAATAGGTAAATCTATGGACACACAAGGTAGATTGGTGGATACCTAGGGCTGGTGCTATTCGGGGTGTTTGGCAAAGATGGCGAAGCACTGTGGGAATCCTTTAGGGGGTAAATAGATGATTTTAAAAATTGATTGTGGTGAAGGATGCACAACTCTGTGACTATACCAAAAGTTACTGAATTGTGCATTTTGTATGAATTGAATGATATGTGAATTATATCTCAGTAAAACTTTAAAATAAGCAGGTTAATAGATAAGTATTGGATTACAGTCCAAGGCATAATATAAATGTGCATGAATCCATACCACTATCAACTGACAAATAAATAAATAAAAGGGACAGAATAGAAATCTCCCATGTAAAAGAACTGCAAATAATTTATACAGAAACGAAGGCTTCAAGGAGGTAGAGCACAATTTTGCACTTCTAATGTGTGGGTGGCACATAGTGAATTTCTTTCAGAGAGAACATACAGTATGGACATGAAAAAAGAGTAATTTACCGGGGTGAAACCTGACAAAAACTACCTCAGCCAGGTGATTTAGATTAACATCAACAGTGATAAATGATCTTGAGTGCATACACTCCTGACTGAAAGTGATAGAGGGGGAACTTTACCTGTGCTTTTCCTTTGGATGAACTCTGTGTGTAGAGAAAATGGTGCTTTCAAGTCCTCTGACATGAGGATAAGATTTCCTTAATATTAAGAACAAGAATGCAACGGGCTGTGTTCCCTCGGCTATATAAAATGTATAAAATGAATCCACGATGCATCCGGAGTGTGGAATACTTGGCAGCCAGAGCAAGGATAAGGTAGAACCATGTGCTGACATGGAAAGATGTTGAGTGAAAAAACACAATGACTTGTAATGGTGCATCACCATTTGTGTTAAAAAAATGGAAATCAGAGACTTGCTAAGTAGTACCATACTCCTTCCATGGCACTACAGGCAAATGCGAAAAAGCTCAGAAAAAGGGGTGTAAGGATACACTCCAATCTGAGGATGGCTGCGGTGGTCTCAGATGAAAAGATAAAGCTGAGGGAAGTGATGGTGAAGGGGGTCTTTATGTTCTCTGTAACATTTCAATTTTTAAACAATTGAACATTCATTAATTACTTATGAATTGAAATTTAAAAAGAAAGGACTATACAGCCCAAAGTGTATAAGGATGAAGGTCATGGATGCTGGTAAATTAGTTAAAAATGCACAAAAATAATGTGGTGGAAGGTTGGATGGATAGAAGGATGGACAGATGGAATTATAAGAGCAAATTGGTCACGGGAGAATCTGCGTGGTGGATATATAGCTGTCATTGGAAGCATTTTACAACTCTCCTGTGTGTTTGAAAATTTTCATAAGAAAATGTTAAAGACAACGAATTAAAGTAAGGAAAGAAGATGGTAGAAAAGCCCCAATCTCCATTTCCTCCCCTGCAGGCCCAGGATGGAGCTACCTGCGTTTCTCTGACACTGTTCTAATGAGCGGGCAGAGGAGAGAGGCTCACACCCTCAGCAGCCCCTTTGCTCTCAGCGGGCAGTAAACAGAGCTGGAAGACTATCACTGGAACAGTGCCGAGCATCCTTATTTCAAAAGATGCTTTTTACAGCAATCCTGTGCTTGGTTTCTTGGTTTCTTTTTATATGTAGCAAGGGATAATGGTCTTCTGCATGTGCAGCAGTGATGGAAAGTTTCCTGTTTACAATAAATTTACTTAGTAGTAAAAAGTGATGGGATTTTAAACAATAACCTTTAAGCTGCTAGGGTATGAATGAGGGAAACCTGGGTGTGCAATCTGCAGATAAACACATCGGGGGCTCAGCTGAGGACAGGGTTCCAGAAAGATGGTGGGCAGTGGGGTCTGTCCCAGGCACTGGGTTTCCTGGGATCCTGCCTACCTGCTCCTCCCCTCCTACCCATCCACTGGTGCTGCCAAACTGTCTGGGTATTTTCCCGTAATCCCTTCAGGAGAGGAATGATGAAGTTTCTCTGTAAAGGATCAAAGTGATTTGTAGATCTGAGGGAGGTAAGCATAAGTCAGCTTAGACTGCTTTTTTCCATTCCTGTTCATAATTTAAAGCCCACAGTTACTGGTAGTGGGGCAACATAGATAGGGAGCATATCCACAGATGTTTCTACTTCCAGGTAAATAGGGGATGGTTTTGAGACTATAAAAACTTTCCAACCCAAAGCAGAATTCCCAGGTCAGAAGGAGACACTTCTTATGCTGTTTTCAAATTCAGTTTAAATATATTCTCTTTTTCTTTGCGATTTCTTTTACTTTTCATTTTTTGAAACAGGGGACTATCTAGTCAGTGTTTTGTTATTGATTTCTAGCACAAATAAATTATGATCAAAGAACATAATCTGGGTAATTGCATTCCTCTGAAATACAGTGGGAGTTGCTTTAGGGGTTAAATAGGATTATTGTTGTCAAAATGCCACATGTGCTGGAAACTAACGCATCTTCTACAGCTGTGTAACTGGCCCATATGGTTTGGATGCTTTGATATTCACATCTTCTGCATTTTTTGTTGCTTCTCTCAGTTCCTTGGAGAGGGGTGTTAAAATCTCTCCTTCTGCACGTCTATTCGTTTCTTCCTGCACATCTGCCATCGTTTGCTTGCCAGGACTTGCAGCCAAGAATGGCCACGAGAAACCTTGGGACTTCGGGAAAGGTGAGAACCGCCCAGAATGGGCAGAAAGAAGGGGAACTGGATTGGCAAGAACCAGAAGTCTCAAGGTCCACGAAGGTTCCAGGAGGGACTTGCGGTTGGGATGGCGCGTGCTGGGCGATCAGGTAGGGGAGGGGCCGTTCTAAGAATGGGGTGGACTGTGTTGGGCCAGGAGCGAAGGCAGGGGATTGGTCGAGGGAGGCTATAAAGCGTCCAGGTTGCCACGGCAGCGACCAGACAGGAGCAGGCACCGAGGAAGAGGGAGCCCTCGTCCTCCTCCCGCCGCTCCTGCGAGTCCGCTCCCCCTGCGCGGTGTCCTCGCATCCTCTCTCCTGCTCATTTACTGACCCTCAACCTACGGACCTGTCTCTGAACCGTCCTCCCGCCTCTCCAGCTGGTCCGCTCCCCTCCTCCTCTCCCTCCTCCGCCTTCCCCTCCCTCGTCTCTCCCTACCCCCATCCCTACCCCTCAGGCCCCAAGCGCCTCCGTCCCTTCCCGCGCACACACCCCCATCCGCGTCCTCGGCCCCACCTCCGCCCTCACCCCCATTCCCGCCCCC
>JAQZBX010113070.1:0-10133 GCA_029593785.1 Cabassous unicinctus | reverse complement strand
GCTAGGTGATTATCACCTGCACTTGTCATTTCTTTATGCATCTGTCTCTGCCTTGGGCTGTGAGCTTCTGGAGACCAGAGCCCCTTTCACTTGTCTTCCCCCGGTGCCCAGCACAGGCCCTGGCAAAGAGCAGGGGCTCAGCAAGTGCCCCACTGGGGACTGGGGGCTCCTGGGAGGGGAACCCCGGGGGACCAGGTATCAAGGGAGCAGGCGGTGAGTTGTCATTCCCAGGCAGGACTCACCCTGGATGACGCCCAGCTCAGACCAGGCGTTCTGAGTAAGCCGTGGCTGTGCCAGGGGTTTCGGGCATGGGGTGGAGGTGCGGGGACCCTTCTCTGGCTGACAGGGCCGAGGAGGTGGGGGCCAGGCAGGGACACGGGTGGAGATGCCGAGCAGGCACAGGGCCCTTTCCGGGGTAGGTATCCCGGCTCCAGCCCTCGTCCTCTCCCTGGCCCAGGGACCCTTGCTCAGCCTTCCCAGCTCCCTGGGCCCCGCACTCCTTTGAAGGGCCGCACTCCACCCCCGCTGCTCAGCAGAGTGCGGGACTGAGGGACGAATTCCCACAGGTCTCCTCAAACGAGAAGGGAGGAGGGCAGGCTTCAAAATCGACAAACCAGAGGGCACTGCTGGTCCTTGAGCCCACAGGATGCAGCCAGAGCTCACGTGCTCGCTTCGTTTCTCTCCATGTGGAGGCCGAGAGTTCAAACCACCTGAACACCTGGCAAGAACCCTGGAGAGACTGTGATTGGCTGGGCATGGGTAATGAGCACATCTCGGAGCCAATCGCTATGTTCAGGGGTGGGAGCAAGGGCGGTCCCTCCAGATTGCCTTGGTTCTGCTCCGGGATCGGCGGAAGGAAGGGGCTCTGCAGGCAGACGCTCCTCTCCCTTCACTGGTTTCTAGGCCTTTGGGATCCTAGGAAGGCCCTTGCCCAGGGGAAACAGCTGCGCCCCCTGCCCCACCTCTGGAAGCCGAGCCTGGAATCTAGAGGCCCTGCCCTTGCTCCCAGCCACGGGCACAAGGATTGGTTTAGGGATGTGCTCGTTACCCAAGCCGGCCAGTCAGAGCCCTTCCCGGGGATTCTTCCAGCATGCTCAGGAGGCTTGAAATCTTGGCTTCCACGTGGCCTGGAAGATCAGGGCTTTCTTTAGCTGGTACCCCAGGCTCGTTTCCAGACAATTCTTCCCCTCCTTTCTCAGATCTGACCTGAGTGTTGTCTCCAGAGCACAGGGCGAGGAGGAGACCTCAGGCAGAGCTTTCTCAAGTGGCTTCAACTCCAGAATGCCTTTCTTGGAGGCTGGGGAATTTTCTTTATTTTTGCCTCAGAAACGAGCCAGTCACAACAAAAGGACAAAGACTGAAGGGTGGCATTGCTCTCTGGGCTCCCTTTAAACTTCAGCTAAAACTAACCCCTCTCAGGCCAAGCGAGGCGTGAAGAACTTCAGGCACATCTGTCCAGAGTTTTCGTCACCTTGGGCATTCTCTCTTTCAGATGCACTAAGAGGAAAGTGTCCATCAGCTGATGCGGTCTTTAGTGAGGAAACGTGGAGACCCCAAGAATCGGAGGCGGCTGAGAACGGTCTTACTGCTATGGCTTGTTCTACCTGGGTGTGGGTCACAGGTGAGCCAAAGGACTCGAGAGAAAAGAGCCGCAGCCTCAAAGCTAGGACACCCGGGCCCCGTGCTTGCCCCGCGTGACTGTCGCCTGCCCTTGGTGCCCGTCACCGGGCTTCCGCGTCCTCGCTATAAAATGACTCCTAAGCCCTGCCCCTCGTCGGGCTCCACCGAGGAGCCCACACTGCACATTTCAGGAGGGGAAAAGCCTTCCAGTGAAGTCTGTGGGCCCAGGCACCCCATTTCCGGGCCCAGTCACGTGGCCTCAGGCTCCCCCAGTCTGCTCTGGCCACTGCTGTCCTTGCTCGGCCTTCCAGACTCAGCGACTAACCTGGACACCCCTCGGCCAGAAGGCCCAACCCGCAGCCACAGGGAGGGCCTGGTGCCAGGTGGGCACGGAGCAAGCAGGTGCGGGGAGGGGGCAGCGTGGGCACCGACCCAGTGTGCTGAGGGGCCAGCATCCTCAGCCCGGACATGAGAAGGAGAGGTTTCCTGTTGGGGGTCTCGGAAGGCAACTTGGGCGGATGCAGGATGGGGCGTCAGGTGGAGCTGCAGCCCTCTGTGGGGTGGCGCCAGCGATGATGAGGCTGCAAAGGAGAGCAAAGCTTGGCGTGGCGTCCAGGCCGGGGAGCTGGTGACGCTTGGAGCCTTTTGGTTACAAGTGGGGGGAACCCGCCTTGAGGTAGCCTGGACGAAAAAGGGCGGTTTCTTGGAAGGACAGAGCGGTGTCTCAGAGAATCTGCCTCCTGGAACAGCCAACCAGGGACTTAAACCCCACCAGGACCCTCTGGGTGGCTTCATTTTTCTCTCTCATGGCCAACTATATTCTCCACATGGAGAAATCCTGGCAGGGGGGCAGGGGGCAGATTTATTGGCCCAGCTTGGGTCAGGTTCCTTGACCAATCACCTGCACCTGGAAATTGGGGTCACATGGTGTGATGGCTCATTTTATGAGTCAGCTTGGCCAGGTTGTGGTGTCCATTTATTTGGCCAAACACTGGCCTACATGTCACTGTGAAGGTATTTTTAGATGGGATTAGCATCTACCATCAGTTGACCAGCTTAAGGCTTGAGAGCAAGAACTGAGGGTTCCAGAGATCAGAAGGAATTCTGCCTCGAGACTCCACCCTCCACTCCTTGTTTCCAGCCTAAGGAATTCGTACTCAAGACTTCAGCATCGCACTGGAATTTCCACTCTCTGGCCTGCCTTACAGAATTTGGGTCTGCTAGCCCTGGCAATCGCATGAGCCAATTCCTTATAAGAAGTCTCTATTTTTTTTTAGGTACCAGGACCAGGGATTGAACCTAGGACCTCGTATGTGGGAAGCCAGCGTTCAACCACTGAGCCACATTGGCTCTCATAATAATAAATCCCATGCGCAAGCGCACACATACCCTGTTGGTGTGTGTCTTCCTCAGGAGAACCTGACTGTCACACGTGGCAACAGGGCTGTTCTGCTATTGCTAGCAGAAGGCGAGGGAGGGAAGTTTCTGGAAGGAGGGACAGAGCTGATCAGGCAACCCAGAGGTGTCCCTGGGTTTCTGAGCAGAGGAAAATGGCCCAACTTCCCCTGCACTTGGGGAAGACCAGGCATTAAAGATGACAGTGTTTTTTTCCCCTTTTATTCATAAAAACAAATTTGCAACAATTTATTAAAAATTGATACCATGCAGTAGGAGGGTACGAGAAATTCCTCATTTACATTGGATTCTGGCAGTTCCGGTCTCATTGAAAGCGTTTGTGCACGACCGTCATTGGAAAAGTGCCTCCAGCCCAGAGCCCCTCCCGAAGGGGAGGATGCGGTTGCGTAGAAAAGAACAGAACCGTTAAGTAGCGAGTCGCTTCTGTGGGGCTTGTTATTTGCCGGGAATTTAACAACAAAAAAAATGGGTGAACCTACAGTATCATTAAGACAGAGAATGTACTTCGTGGGTTAACCTAGAAGACTTTGCACGCTCAGAGGTCACAAAGGGTTACAGACGCACACTCATCTCCGACAGGCCAATACTTGTGTTTTTTTTTCCTGCTATGCTGGAATAATATTTCTACAGGTAATTTTTTTCTTTGTGTGTGTATACATTATGTACAATTCATTGTCTCTTTCCCTTTGGAACATTGATGTGGTCCTTCAAATTAAATCTGGTTTGGGTAAAATCAAGAAAGCGTGTAAATACTGCTTGTCCACAGTGAGTGCCAACACCGATTTTTAGTGCCTACACAGAGAAGGACTTCGACGTGACCTGTGATGGGGCAACATTGTTTTCCCCCCTAAAAGCTACGGTACCTCTGTAGCCTCTCTTTGGGGGAGGGGAGGGGAAAGCTATCCTACGTGGAAGAGGGTGCTTGGAAATGTTGGTGCCGGTGAGATTCCCGTGGGCCCTTCTGTCAGAGCCTGGTGGCGGCAGCAGTGGGTTCCTGACTGCAGTGGTTCTGGGAAGAGATTATTGCCTGCCTGTTGGAGCTGCCATGTCTTCTCAGGGAGTGGGCGCCCTGGACGTGGTCACTCAGGCCTTTCGTCCGCAGAGAACGAACCTGTCTAGGAAAGCCAGAGGCGTCGCTGGGCGCCTCGCTCCCGCCGGCCAGGCCGGGGGCTTTCTCTGGGGCACCCCCCGGCCCCCACCTGCCGCGAAGCCATTATTCCACCTCACGGGTCAGGGCCGCTTTGCCATTTGGTCAAAGGTCTCCTGGACGAGATCAAGTTTTGCTCCTCAGAGTGACCCTGTGAGGTAGGCAGGACGGGTGTTGTTTCAACCCCATTTTGTTAGACAGGGGAAACTGAGGCTCAGAGAGGCGCGAGTGACTTGCCCAAGGTCACGCGGGGAGTCAGTGGAGGGGGAGGACCGGGGCCCGAGCCTGTCAGGCTCCTGGGCCGGAGTCCTGTGGGGCTCGGTGGGAAGGGACGTGTGGTCTTGTGGGGGAGGGTGGGTGGTTGACGTCCCACCCCCAGCAATGCACGGGGAGCGCTCGCTGGCTCGGAGGGTGGGAGACTGCCTCCTGGAAGCCCTGTCACCGACTCTCTCCCCTAGGACGACAGGGGCGCTTCACTTTGGTCAGAAACAGTCAGTGGAAAAACCCAGCCAGCCCTTGGGCCCTGACGAGGGAGGCTAAAGTGCACAATCTTGCTTTATCGCGTTGGCTGGGACAGACATTCCATGGTTAGCTCAGGCGGTCCCTCTGAGTACGGGGGACGGCACCCGATATGGACACAAGGACACGGCCGACAGGGTGTGTGTGTGACGGACGCTCGGTGAAGGTGCAGAGTGTGTCTGCAGGGTGACGTGCCCTAAATCCCCACAGTCCCAGAACGGGTGTTATTGTGTTAATGTGTGGCGTTTATCAGAGAGTAACAAACATCCCCTTCGCTGACGGAGGTCCCTTGGGGAGCCCAGGCCTCTGGCCCAGCCCGCCCGCCCCCGGCGGTGCCCAAATGCCGGTTCTGCGGGCTGCCCCAGCTTCTGGGGTGGGCGGGATCGTGGCCGGGCCCGGCTGCCCTGCCCGCCTCCTCCCCTGGCGCAGAGAAGGGCTGGCCTGGGGGTCCGAGCCAGCGGCGCATGTGCCGAGCGCAGAGGTGGTTCCTCCAGCAGCCCCCTGCCTCTTGCCCAGGCTGCTCGGGGCCACACAGTGACCTCGAGCTGGAGTCCCCGTGTCTCTCTCCTGGTGGAGAAGGTTTTTGTGTGCAAGTTTCAAATATCCCCGCTCCTCCTTGTTGGCAGACGTCAAGGGAGAAGTCGTTTCCATCCCTCTCCTCTGTGAAAGGAAAAAACCTTCACAAATAAGGCTCGAGGTCAGGTGCCAAGTGCCCCCGTCCCGTCCACCTGAGTTCCGCCCGAGCAGTCGTGCGAGGCCGGCCATGGTGCCTGGCTCCCTGGTGGCAGAGCGGGCAGCGTTCCCGCAGCGGATGCCTCTGCCCGGTGCGGTTCCGTCGCGGGGGAGGCCCCGGCCCCAGGCCTCCCACCCTCACAGGCCCGAGACCATGACCCGGAAGGAGGGCGGCACGTGTCTGTGGCGGGGGCTGGCGGCGGGGCTGACGCAGGGGCTGGCGCAGCTGGCGTCCACGCCTCCGATGGACGGGAGGTAGGCGTGGTGCAGGATGGGCAGCTGCAGGGACAGCCGGCGCTGGATGCTGCGGCGGGAGAGAGAGAGAGGGACGAGTGTGAGCGAAGGCTTCCGGCCATGCCAGAAAGTTCCTTGGACTCTCTCCTGCCCGACGGGCGGATGGTAGGTGCAGACTTTTCCCCGAACCTAAGATCTGCCCATCCACCCGTCCACCTGCTCAGCCAGCCAGCGGGTACTTAATGACTAGCCAGGGGACAACAGTAGACAAGGCGCCTCTTCTTGAGCGTCGGGTCCTGGATTTGGAGGCCGTTCTTGTAACTGTGGCAGTCTGAGAAGAAGCCCTTGCCCTCCTCACAGGACTGTGCTGCACACAAAGGCAGGGCTGGTGCTCCTGCCGTCAGCCTCGCAGCCCCTGGCCTCCAGGCCACCCCTGCAAGTTTCCTCTGCTGCTTTCACCCTCTGCCCTGCCACTGCCCTGCTCCGGATGCCACCCCTCCTTGCCCGGCCATTGCCTTGGGCCCAGTCTTTCGGCTTCCTGGCTGGCAGGTGTTATCTTTCCAACACTAGGAAACCCTTTCTGCGGCTTTCTGTTGCCTATCTTTAGAAAAAAGAGGACGTGGTGCTCAGGACTCCAATACCAGTTGACCGCCCCCCACCTGGCCTCCCAAACCCCACTCTAGGGTGCTGAGCTTCCCCGGAAACCCTGTCCCCTTGCACGTGCTCTTGCCCTGCCCAGAAGTCTCTCTCCCTCTAATTCCTGATCTGGGGCACTGCTTTTCCTTGAAGATCCAGCTTAAACCTCACCTTTCCTCAGAGAGGGAGCCCCTGACTTCTCCAAGCCCCCAGGACCCTTGAAAATACCCAGGCATGAAGGCAGAGCACCCTGGAGGCAGGGCCGAGGCTGGGCCGAGAGGCTGCCAGTTAGGGGGAGCCTCCAGACGCCCCTCTTGCCGCCATGCCTGTTCCTCTCCACTTTCTCACCACGGTCTCAACAATCGCCCTGCTGGCAGGTCCCCAAGGTCGTTGACGAGGCTGCTTTGGGGCCCCCGTACCTGCTTGGCTCCACAGAGGCACCCAGCACCCCATACCCTAGAAGCTGCATTCGCCGAGGGCAGGGGCTGTGCTCTCTCCTCCTCCTAGTCCCAGGGCCTGACCTCTCGGGTGGGAAAAACCTAGGTCCCCACGGAAACCCAGGAAGGTGGGCAACAAGGCACAGCTGTCCCCCTTGTAAAGGAGAGGGGAGGGACCACGCACTGGACAGGCTGGACTCTTGCTCCTCCCGTGAAAGCACCTTGCTTTGTGGTGGGGGCAAGTCAGCTCATGGGGCTGCCCCATCCCAACAGGGCACTGAGGGGACCTGAGCCGGATGGGGACAGGGGAGGCGCTGTCCCCGTGCCCCAAGGACCTGTTGACTGAGGGGGTTCTCCCTCTGGTCGCCTCACAGGAGTTCACGACACCTGTGTGTTGGAGCTCTTAACATTAAAGTTCAATGTGGGGAAGCGGGTGTGGCTCAATGGATAGAGGCCCCGTTTACCATGCAGAGGGCCCCAGGTTCGCTTCCCGGGGCCTCCTTGTGAGGGCAGGCCGGCCGGCCTGCGCGGCGCGGTGGGCTGATGCAGCAGGAACTCACGGCAAGGGGGAGATAAGCAGACACAGAAGAAACACACAGTGAATGGACACAGTAAAACACAAGCAGCAAGGGGGGGATAAATAAATAAATAAATCTTTAAATGAAAAAAAAAAAAAAAAAAAAAAAAAGTTCGATGTGTGCGCGACGGTTAATTCTGTGTGTCCACCTGGCTGGGCTGTGGCGTCCAGGTGTTTGGTCAAACACTGGCCTAGAGGTTGCTACGGAAGTATTTTGAAGATGGGGTCAGCCCCTACAATCAGCTGACTTTAAGTCAGGGAGATGACCCAACAGGACGTGGGCAGGCCTCACCCAACCAGCTGAAGGCTTGAGAGCAAAACTGAAGTTTCCTGGAGTGAAAGAAATTCTGCCACAGGAAAGCAGCGTCAACTCCTGCTGAGTCTCCAGACCACCGGCCTGCCCTGCGGATTGTGAACTTGTCAGCCCCACAGTTGTGTGAGCCAGCAGATAACTTTCTCTCTCTCTCTCCCCCTTTCCCTACTTTGAATACTGGTTTTGCTTTTCTGGAGAACCCTGGATCTCCGACCTCCTTCCCTGCTTTATTTTTCTCCAAAGCATCTAGCATTTAACGTACCAAACACTTGGCTTTTTTAAGTAAGTTATTGTCTCACCAGACAGAATATAAGCTCCATGCAGGGAGGGGTTTTTATCTGTTTTCTTCACTGCGGTGGCACCAGCACATAAGATAGGTTTCAGCAAATCATTGTAAAATAAAAGCATTTAGCAAAGTAAATTTTACATGTAACAAAGGCACCAGGTACAGTGGAGAGAATGTGACACTGGGCAGACCCGAGTTCCAATCCTTCCTTCTGCAGTTAGCACAGAGGCAGCTTTGACAAGGCACTCCCATTTGAACGCTAGTTTTATCGTCCGTAAAAGGAGCACTGTAATTTACCCCACATCATGGGACTGCTGTGAAGTTCAACTGAAATAACGGAGGTGAAAAAGTGGGGCAGGTGCAAGCTGCTGGGCAAGAGTAACACACTCTGAGGCCCAGCCCTCTGGCAGCAGGTACTTACTGCTCTGGGGAGTTTATATCTTCTATGGGGTCTTTGCACGGTCGAGAGGGCTCTGCTGTGTTCCACTGTAGCTGGGGATTCTGATCGCGGTGATTTTTTAAAACGGCCTTTCCCCCATCTGTGTGCAAAACAACAGGATCACAAGCAATATCGCAATAGTCTGTTAATTATTACCACTTTTAGCCTTAATTTAAAAAAATCACAATGCAGTCTTCTTCCCAGGAAGCCGCCCAAGGAGGAAGAGTGCAAAACCATCATCTCTCTGTGTTCTCCAAGGCTCAACAGCCAGTCTCCACTAGCCAACACGGTGGGCCGAGAGCCCTCCAACCCGGGAGGGAGGCGGCCTGTGTGGGGATGGGCATGGCATGGGGAGGGGAATCAAATCTACTGATGTAGGCGACACGATGTAGAAACGAGAGGCTCGCAGAGAAAGGCCTTTTTCACTGGTGCGTGGCAATATGATGACAAACAAAGCAAAACAAACCAAACCAGACCAAGGTGTATTTTCCATAAGATTGGCACAATTACAAAGAATAGTAATAGCCAGGAAACTGTTGGGGGGCATAAACTGGCACCTTCCTGGGGGGCACTGTCTATGTGTACCCAGTACTATAAAAACGTATGTGGCAGATTAAGTTCTGTACCCCAGAAAAAAAATCATGCTCTTAATCTTAATCCATTCCCATGGGTGTGAACTGAGCTGTAAATGGGACATTTTGAAGATGCTATTTTTGGTTAAAGTATGGCCAATTGGATCAGGATGGATCTTAATCCTATTACTGGAGCTCTGATAGAAAAAAGCTGTGGGGGAAGCGCCAGAAGCTGGAAGTCAAAGAATCCAGAAGAGAAAGGAGAGGACATCGCCGTGTGATGGGAAAGCCAAGGAAGCCAAGGACTGCCAGTAGCTAGAATGCTACTGGAACCTGGAGCCAATGCATTCCTGTTGTTCAGCCAACCCATTGTGTGGGATTTGACATAGAGCTGGGAAACTAAGGCAACGTGCACACCTTTTACCCGGAAATCCACTTCTGGAAATGATCCTAAGGAAGTAATTAAGGATGTGTGCAAAGTTTTAACAATAAAGATTTTCAAATTATCATTGTTTACAGCATCAAAAAGGTGGACCTCATGTGCATGTGCCCAGGAATAATGAATTAGTTACCTACATGACGGGGCCCTCCATTCAAGGGAAGCTCGTGGAGTCGCAAAACACGACGTGCTGCAGGCCTCCCCGGGAGCGTAAAAGAATTTTAAATACCTGGCCACCCCAGAGAGCTGGACTCACTGGCCTGGGGAGGGCGGTGGTGTTTTTCGCTGCAGTGGGAAACCTTCTATGCATGTCATTTTACAACCACAGACAAAAATGCATAAGATGGATTCCCAAAGTGAATCTGCTGGGTCAGAAGGTATGTGCAGTGGGGAATTGTTTTATGACAGATATCGTCAAATAGCTCTCTATGGAGGTCGGAATAATTTCTACTCCAACCAGCAGTGCTTGCGAATGCCTGTTTTCTTACACTCTCAGCAACTTTTTGATCTTTGATCTTCCCCTGTATCTCATGGCAGTTTTAATTTGTACTTAAAAAATAAGGTGCAACCTCACAGGACTTTGTCAGAAGGGTGAAACGGCAGCCAACTCAATGGGAAAAAATATTTGGAAATCACATATCTGATAAGGGTTTAATATCCAGGATATATAAAGAGATGTTACAACTCAACAATAAAAAGAAAAACGACCCAATTAAAAAATGGGCAAAAGACTTGAATAGACATTTCTCCAAAGAAGAAATACAAA